>JAGYYN010038782.1:0-12481 GCA_021441665.1 Euplotes cf. woodruffi 2 WChen-2021 | reverse complement strand
TTTTATACAAACCTACCTGCAAATATTCAAAGCTCCTAAAAGCAATGCATAAATGTTTTAACCAATACCAAATCATTAATTTCTTAGCCTTCGCTTGTCAATCACCACTTAAATCCAATTGCCCATTTATTTCCCCTTTTATCCAGTCTTAACTTCCTCATTTCATCTATTTCTCTTCTAAAAACATACAAAAATATAGACTTCGAAGGACACAGTAGAGAAGCAGTGCCTTCGCTGTGAGAGATCTGGAACTGGGAAGGAGACAAAACCGTGTTGCCTACCAAGTGGTCCGAGACCTTGATGAGGACCTTCAATATTGACATCTCCCCTTCAGACCTCAAAAAGACTTACGTAGAAAGCGCGCTGTTCGACCCCGAGGCGTTCTTCTTCGTCACGCATAGAAGCAACTCAATCGGGTGATGACTAGTGTGGCCAGAACAAGACGCCGCAGACGAAACAGCAACTAAATACTACATCAAGTTCCTATGTGCTGAGGACAGATACCGATCGAAGAAGCTTGAACAGGCCCTCGCTGGCCTTGCAATCGAATACATGAACAGAAGCAAGCCAGATGTAGGAAAGCTCTATGTCGTCACCCACGACCAGCAGCAGTGAGACGTACTAAAGGAAATGGGCTTCAAAGAAGCCGAATAACCGAGAGTTTGGTTACATAGATACTCGGTATTTCAACAATCGAGGACTTAAAGTGTGTTCATTCCAACTTTGATAAAATATTGAATAAAAGCGAAAAATACGCAATTTACTAAAAAATAATTAAAATTGCGAAGAACTGCTACTATTTACTACTTTTGTGAAAATAATCCACTAATAATCCAACTGAATTTAGATTTATTAAATAGATATTAAAGATGGAAACAGTACAACCGAAAGGAAATAGCAGAAGAGATTTCTTAAGAGACATTGAAACTCAAATGCAAGCGAAGTGGGAGGAGCTTAAAGTGTACGAGTCTGATGCTCCAGCTGACTACAGCTCAATGTCTTTCGAAGAAAAGAACAACAGCAAGTTCTTCAACACTTTCCCATATCCTTATATGAATGGAAGACTGCACCTTGGTCATGCGTACTCTTGCTCAAAGAACGAGTTCGCATCAAGGTTCCAACGCATGAAGGGAAAGAACGTCTTGTTCCCGTTTGCTTTCCACTGCACAGGAATGCCAATTGCAGCAGCCGCGAAAAGACTCGTCCTCGAGAAAAAGTTCGCCAGTGAGAGCAAAGAAAACGAAAAAGACAAGAAAGTAACCCAAGCTGAAATCCTTGTCAGCATGGGAGTTCCACAGGAGCTAATCGAAAGCTTCGAAAGCCCAGAGTTTTGGCTCGACTATTTCCCTCCTTTGGGAATGCAAGATCTAAAAACATTCGGAATTTGTGCTGACTGGAGAAGGTCATTCATCACGACTTCTAAGAATCCTTACTATGACTCTTTCATCAGATGGCAGTTCACCACATTGAAGGCGAAGGACAAGGTGACATTTGGCAAGAGGCCAGCTATTTACTCAGTTCTTGATGGACAGCCATGCGCCGACCACGACAGATCTGAAGGAGAAGGAGCAGTCCCACAAGAGTATACCCTCATCAAGCTGAGAATTCTTGAATTCCCAGAAGAACTCAAAGAATTCGCAGAAATGAACGTATTTTTAGTGGCTGCAACTCTAAGACCAGAAACTATGTACGGACAGACAAACTGCTTTGTGTTGCCAGAAGGAAAGTACGGAGTGTACAAAATGCCAGGAGATGAATACTTCGTTTGCTCTGAGCGGGCTATGAAGAACATGGCTTACCAAGACTTAACACACGAGTTCGGCAAGTGGGAACAAGTCGGAACTGTCAAAGGCTCAAGTCTTATCGGAGTTCCTCTAAAAGCCCCTCTTACAAAGTACGAAAGAGTGTACACACTGCCTCTGTTGACAATCTCAATGACAAAGGGAACTGGAGTTGTAACCTCTGTGCCTTCAGACGCTCCAAATGACTACGCAGCGCTGATGGACTTCAAAGAAAAAGAAGACATGAGGAAGAAATACGGAGTCGATGAAGCCTGGGTTAAGGACTACGAGCCAATCCCAATTATCGATATTCCGCCAGAGGAATCCAAGGAAGAGGAAAAAGATGCTCAGACTGAAACAATCTCAATGATCGCTGTTGAGCTTTGCAAGAAAATGAAGATCACCAGTCAAAAAGATATTAAAAAGCTAGACGAAGCTAAAGAAATCGCTTATAAGAAAGGATTCTTCTCTGGCGTGTTCAGCATTGGTGAGTACAAAGGACTTAAAGTCTCTGAAGCAAAAGACAAAGTTAAAAATATGCTCGTCGAAAATGGCGATGCTCTTCTCTACTTTGAACCCGACAAAAAAGTTGTCTCAAGAAGCAAAGATGAATGCATTGTTGCAAAAGTTGACCAATGGCTGCTTAGATATGGAGAAGAAAACTGGAGAAAATTCGTTAAAGACTTTGTGACTTCTTCGAATTTTAACACTTACTTCAAATCAACTCAGAAGTCATTTGAAGAAGTCATCGACTGGCTTAAGGAGTGGGGACTCTCCAGAAACTTTGGACTTGGAACAAGAGTTCCGTGGGACGAACAATTTGTGATCGAGTCTCTATCAGACTCAACTATCTACATGGCCTACTACACAGTTGCTCATTACCTCCAAGGAGCAGTCAACGGAAGTGAGCCTGGCACTCTCGGAATAAAGGCAGAGGACTTAACTCACGAAGTCTGGGACTACGTCTTCCTCGGCAAAGCTTACCCAGAAGGATGCGCCATTGAGAAGGAAAAGCTTGACTTGTTGAGAAACGAATTCGAGTATTGGTACCCAATGGATTTGAGATGCTCAGGAAAGGACCTGATTGGAAACCACTTGGTGATGTGCCTGTACAACCACGCTGCGATCTGGGAAGACCACAACAAGATGCCAAGAAGCATGTTCTGCAATGGATACATGCTTTTGAACGACCTCCCAATGTCAAAGAGCAAAGGTAACTTCCTCACAATGATCGAAGCCTGTGAAAAATACTCAACTGGAGGCACAAGAATGGCAATAGCCGATGCTGGAGTCACTCTCGACGACGGTAACTTCAGAGATACTGTTGCCAACTCTGCTATCATGAAGCAGTTCGTTCTCGGAAAGTGGATTGAAGAGGAAGTTGCTAAGATCAACACTGAAGAACTTGACTGGGACAACTATGAATCAACATTTGACGAATACGACAGAATCTTCGAAAATGAAATCAACAGAATTATTAGCCTGACTCACCAAATGTACTCCGATATGAAGTTCAAGCTCGCTTTGAAATACGGATTCCATGATTTACAACTAATTAGAGACGACTACGTTCTCTTCAAGGAAGGGAAGCTAAATCCATACATCGTGATGAGATTTGTTGAAGTTGAGTTATTGATTATGACTCCAATTCTCCCACATTTCTGCGAGTACTACTACGGAACCCACTTCTTGCCAGCAATAAGAAAGTCGAAGAATTGAAAAGAGTACCCAGAGCTAGTCGTGAATGCGAGATGGCCAGAGCCAACCGCTCCATACAACTCGACAAAAGGAAAGATCTTCAACTTCATTAAGTACTGCAAGCATCACTTCATCGTCATGTATGATAAAATGACTGGACACAGGAAAGAGCAAAAGATGAAGCAAAAGAAAAAGAATGCGAAAGGAGACAATGCTGAAGAGGCCAAAGAAGTCGAGAAAAAGACATTTGAAAGCTGCATCATTTTCTATGCTAACAGCTACCCAGAAGAACAACAGGCTGCTATTAAAGTACTCCAAGAAATTGGATATGATGATGACTATGCTCCGAAAGATAGTCCAATTACTTATTTAAAAGCAAAGTTCACTGATAAAAAAGAGCTCGGAAAAGCTATGAAGTTTGCAGCTACTTTAAATGATGAAATCCGCGAAAATAGATCACTAGACTTCCTTGATCTTGAGACTACTTACAATGTGAAGGAAATCATCGAGCAACATAGCAAGTTCATTTTTGGAGAACTCAAGATTCAAAATATCGATTTTAAGGAGAAAAACGAAAAATGTGATATTGAAGGATGTCAAAACAGCATTTCAGCAGCAGTTCCAGGAAAACCATCAATATTCTTCTACTAAAATATTGAGTTTTCGATACTTATTTTCAATTATTTAAGTCAACAAGCTTCTTTTTAGTTTTATTTCTAATTGCAAAAATATTGCTTTATTCAGATATTGCGAGCCGATGTAAGATTGAATTTAATTGTAAATTAGCCTGCTGTTGATGGTCTACCACCACCCCTCTTGTGTATTTCTCTGCAGTTCTGAAGACAAGTTAGCATTATCCGACTTCGTCTCTTCATTGTCGTAATGGTCAACGTGATTCGTCGTCACTTCTTCTTCCAAGTCGGTATCTAATAAAATTACGTTATTCAGTCTTGAGCTTGGAGGAGGGTAAAAGTTGCCAATATTATCGTCCTTCGTTTGATTTGGCCCTATCGATTTCTTGATGTTTTGAAGGATCTCGATTAAGTTGTCTGCATTCTTGGCTATCTCCTTCAAGTCTTTAAATTGAGTCTGCTGCTCGACATTCGAGCTGTCCATGCTTTCCTTTCACGACATCAAGTTGCCAAGATTGCTTAACTCATTTATCCAACCGTGATTTGTAAGGTTCTCTTGGTCTGATGTACGGTTGCTAAACGGGCGCAGTTTTCGCTGGTTTGTTTTTGACCCAACTTTAGATATTTTCAACTGCTTTCGACTTTTTGATTTTGCTGGAATTATAAAACGGTTGTCTAAACAGCAAAGCGTCAATTAGAAAATAACCAAAAGTAAATGATAATAAAATTACCGTTTAAATTTGAAATATTGCTGCGATATGCAGAGTATTTATTTTTAATCGCATTTAATTTCTTTTCTTGTGAATTACTGCTGCTTTTGCGCCTTTCCTTACTTATGACTCGTCCAGATTTATTAAAGTGTCTATACTGCGCAGTGCTGTTTGAAGACCTGACTGGCTCCATTCCATTTCTCGACTCTCCAGAAGCATAATTAAACGCAGCTTGGCTATTCTGCATCAAAATGTGATTATTTGAATTGTTATTTCTATTTCATATAATCCTATCTTCTGGCCGTTTTCAAGACTGCGGTCTCGGCTTCTTTACTTTTCTTATAGAATTTGCTGGGAACCTTACATCCTGCTGGCCGATTCGCTCGCTACAAGTCTCTTCCAGAATTATATTATTAAAATTGTGGCTTTGAGGTGAGTCAATTACGAAATTGCATCGCTTTCGATAGTCTATAGTACAGATTTGCTAATTACGATTACCTTCGACTCGATCGTCTTTTTCAGTTAAATAGCTGGTTTCTATTTTATTCGCGATTTCGATTAAATTGTTATAAGTTTCTTTGCTCCTGTCGCTTTCATTAAATTTCAGATAACGTGAATTATTTTGACTCCGCCTTCACTACAGTTTTATTTGATCTTTTATTCCTTCCTTGTGAAGGCACCAATTTTCGTTTCTTAGTCAATGCATTTTTAGACTTGATAAACATCTGATAGTTGCACGAAGGCTGAGGCTTTTTAGACCGGATGTTGAGATCTTTCGCTTTCCTTTTCTTCATCGGTGAGACTAGAACCAGTGACCATATCCACTTACCTTTGATCTGGTCTTTTTGGATCTGAATGACCTCTGCAGCATCGTCTTCCTGTTCTTGCACTAGTAATGTTTGATCATTTGCAGTTTCAGTTGGCTTGTTCTCTACGACAGATTACGAAGAGCCAAAATGGTAGCTGTTTACCTTGCTCAACTGAAGAATAATTTTTATTCTGCTCTAAAGTTTCTTTGATGTAGTCATTAATAATCTTCCTTTGCAAATCAGATGACCTGATTAAGTTTTTAAACAGCGGATTTGATGAATGCGTTTGGCTTGAATTGTAAAACATTCACGAGTTCTCCTTCTTTTGAGCTGAATCTTGGTTTGAAGTCTCTGGTTCGTCTGTAAGAAGTTAAATTTATCAGTTTACTGAGAATTGACTGGTACTTCAGGTCTTTTGCATTTGCCTCACTAATCTGCGAGATCTGGTTGTTCGTCTAAATAATTCAAGGTCCAGACGATGGGATAGAAAATTGGGTACCTCTGTTATTTTATCGTTGTAGTCGCAGATTTTGTTTTCAGTCTCAACAGAGGGTTCTTTCTGCTTGACGCTGTGGAAGTTTGCAAGCCCTCTGTACATTTGCTTTGACTCCATCTCCATCTTTTCTGTTAATTGTCTTTTAGGCCGCGGAATCTGGCTTGACGCACGGATCTTTTGGTTTTTTGGATAAAGTGTGTTGTAGTTCTTAGTGTAGCCTTTTGGATTGTAGTCTGAAATTGTTGGATGGCTTTGCTAATAAATGATGAAATGATGGATTACTTTTGAAGTCATCATTCCTTGCTCGTTTACATCTAAGTCTGAATTTGTTGCTAAATCATTTTGAAAAATATGTCGTAATGGTTTCTCTTTTTCTAATGATTTAATGAACTCCAAATCGTCATTGTTTTGATTATCTTCTATGATATTTTTAAAACATCAATTTTATTAGAATTGATTTTTATTATTAAAACTGAACTTTGATAAAGTTATAAAATATTAGATAATTATTTTTAACTGTTTTATTTCATCAGAACAATTTAAAATTTAAAAAAATTCCGCTAATTAGTTGAAAAAATAAGTCAATAATTTTATTTTGAAATTTTTCAACAATAAATCGATAATTATTAAGTAAATTAAAAATAGGGATATTTTTCAAACCTGTATTTATATTATTTTTGTTGTTTTCTTTAAACTCATGGATTTCTTTGCAAGTCTGCACATGCTTAGTAAATATATATCACTGGTTGCATATTTTTACACTTTCATACAAGAACAAAGGATTTTTAATCTTCGTTTGATAAGTCGAATGACTCATCCCCGGGAATAAAATCTTGATAGGCAGAGGAACTGCTTTCGACTTTTTATGAATCTGGGGCTTATAATGCTTTCCTACTCGAAATGCTTTAATTTTCATCGGAATCTCAACTTTGCCGATTTCCTCTGAGATAATCACTTCTTCATTATTCGAGTTGTGATTGTAGAACTCGATCAACTCGATTACTGCTTTGACGGTGTATTCAAAAGTATTACCACTATCGATGTTTTGTTCTCAAAATGGACAGAAGTGTCTCAGTCGGTTTTGGGAAACTAAACTACGGTAGTTTTCAGCTTGCTTTGCACTGGCAGGCCTTGCCCTTCAGTTCTTTTTGTTCTTCATGTTCAGCTTCATATCAAACTGTTGATCGAAGTCAAGCGGAATTGAAAGTATTACAGGTCTGTCCATCGCTAAATCTGACGAGAAACTGTAATCTAGCTTCAGATTGGTTGCAAATAGCAAAACGAGTTCGTCATGTTTATCCTGTTTAAAATAAAACACCGCACTGTTCAAGTGCAGTTCTTGCTGAGATAAGTGCAGAACGATCGAGTCAATTGCTTCTTGGATTTCTTTGATAACAAATGTTGATAGAATCTTCTCCTCCACACTCATGTGTGGAGGTCCTTCATGAGTGACAATTCTTTCGTAAAACCCGACTTCAGTCCTCGGCTCTGGGTTTATCAGACTCGTTCTGTCTTTTGCATTCATTAGCGAGAAGTTAATCTCGCTTGGTTTCGACTGCAGCGAATTTATATTTGTGCATTTGTGTATTGTCAAAAACTGCTTCGTCCAGGCTCACTTTAGCATGTTGTTGTTTGAGCCCTTCGGCGGCACAAACTTCTGCATGATTTCGAACTTCGACTTGTCATCGAACATTATTAAGCTTCGAAAATCTGAATTTGGAATATGAGTGCATTCAAGCACCAAGTCTCTGACTCCTTCGTTTTTACTTCCCTCTCTTACTGAGTAGGCGGTTGCGATGACTGGCAGTTTGAGCTTGCGGTTGTTATTAAAAGTTTCGATTATGTTTTCAGGGGCGCATGAGGCCTTGTTTTTATTTTAGAACCACTCCTTCCTTCGATTTGAAGTACCAAGAAGAGACCTTGCCTTCTTTGAAGACCAAAGTATCGGGGATTTTGAATGGGAACTTGACGACCTCCATCTGCTTTCTCCTTTCTTTTGCCATTTCGTATTCTTCAGGGTCTGGGATGTTGATGCTCACCATATGCGGCTTTGTCCACAAGTGATAGTAGAGCCACTCGATCTCGCTCATTTTATTTTTAAAATTACAGCGGCTATTATATTTATATCGACAAATTGAATAATTTGATTCAGTTTGAGCATTGATTTTAGATCTAATTGAAAGGGTTTTTAATCTGATGAATTCTTATTATTTTATATTATCAATTATAGCTTACTCAAGAAGCGATCTCCTGCTGTCTTGCTTTACTTTTTGAGAGTGGATGGAAAGAGCTTCGAAATCACTAATAAAATCTTGTTTATCAATATATGTATACTGATAACTGTACTCTTTATCTCTTGTGATTAGTAAATTATGAGTATCAATATTTTCTTTTTCCTCTTCATCATCAGAAAGAGTGTAAATAGGCTCTTTAAAAATAAGCTTAGCACCTTGCCTATTTACACGTGTGCGCTTTTTGTCCATAAAAGGATTTTGCTTCATAAACTCATTATTTATTTAACTTGGACTTGACTCAAGAGTCAAATCTGTTGATGTGGCATTTTGAATACGGATTTTGATACTCAACAGGCTTACTCTGCTCCGTCCACGGCTGCAGAGTTGCATAGCTGATATCGCGTCCTTCTTCAGTGTAATTCTTTGCTAAATAAGCCCTGAACTTCCTCGAATTTGAAGTATCAGGGAAAGAGTGAAATGTGACTCTTTTTGGAAATACAGCTTTTATAAAGCTTTCGAGCCCACTCGCATTTGAGTGCGACGAGTAGTAACTCGAGTAGACGTTTCGCTTGAACACCCGATCGTCAGATGATCTGCCGCTTAAGGTAATGAAGATTGTCGGTTCAATTTCGTTTAGAAGGTCGATATCCATATACTTTTTATCACCTTTGGTCTTCAAATAAATCCACCCTTGCTCTGTGTCGGTGGTGTAAAGCTCTGGTTCAAGATTAAGAAGGACTATTTTGCGATATCGATCTTCATCAACTACGATTTTAGTGTTAAAAATTTTAGCGAGAGATGAAAAGACTTCTTCTTTGCCAAGTAAATATACAAATAAGTAGGCTTTACAGCCTTTATTGCGTTTTATTTTGCTTCATATGTCTTCAAATGCTTCTTGTTGCGAGGGAAGGTCTTTTGCTGGATCAGAAAACGTCGCATCCATTATCAAGTGATCGATCTCAACCGCTCACTTGGTCCTGTCTTCATTCATCAGTTCATCTGGAAATATCTGTGTGTAGTTGAAGAATTCCTCAGTCATTCTGAAGTCTCCGGTGTGAATGACTCTGCCCATTCTGCCTTCGAATAGCATCATAACAGCTCCGGGACAGTGATTTGAGTCGAAGAGCGTCACTTGCACTGTCTCTGATTGTTCTTTGTCAAGGAAGATCTGGTGTTTTTGATTTAACTCTAAAGCTACTGATTTTGTTGCTAAGTTCGGGTACAGGTCGACTAATAAAATCCGTGTTGGCTCTGACATATAGATGATACCCAGATTCCATTCGTCACTAAGCTCTGAATAGTGGTCTGTGTGGAAATGACTTAGAAAATACACGTAACTGTTTTTGTCATTTTTTGATTGGCAAAACTTGTCAACTAAAATATTTGTCCCTGGAATTAGTGACATTTGTGCTATTTAAATTAATTCAATTATTTTTAAAATAATATATAGACAATCATAATTGGTATAATTTTCAAATTTGTTAAAAAAACTACTTTATATTTTGAAACTGTTAAACAATTTTTTAATAATAAATTAAAGTTTTTGAATATTTTAAACTTTCAACAATACATCTTGTATCATATTAAAATTAATTATTTATTTAGATTCAATATTAAAACTAAATATACAAATTAACTATACCCACATTCAATTTCTATCAAACTTATGACTATAACTTCATATACTTATCATTACCAATAAAATTTTCATGCAAAATCATTCCAGGCCCTAAAAACAACATATAAGTTCTTTAAAACTTAATATCAAAGAAAAAATGAAGAATGTATGCAGTTTATCTAGCCTCCTCATCTTGACTAAACATAAATTAAAATAAAAATGAATGCGAACAGCAGGCAGCCCGGCATCCCCTTCGGCCACTGCCAGAACCCATCGTGCTACTTCGACGCAAGCGTGGTCTGCAAGAGCCACAGCAAGCGTTACTGCGCGAACTGAGCTTTGTTCTTCCACCCGCGCTGCAGTCTCAAGGTCCAGAGCGAGTTGGGCTTTCTTGACGCTTCACTGCTTGTATCGGTAAGGAGCGGCAGCTTGAACTGGCGATTGTTCGAAACTAAAAATAAATAATTTTAAATTGTGACTAAACCAAGTTTGCGATAAAAATCCTGTTTGCTTTGACTGCAGTCTCGCATGCAAATTCAGACTCGTACTCGATGCTTTCCACCAAACATCGTAAATTTTTTTATTTTAAATCTATAAAAATACGAACATAGCTCTATTCTATTTAAATTTATTTTTGCTAGGAAAAGATAATTTTCGATAAAAAATTATAATCTGAATTTTGAAAATCGACATATAATTACGATCGTAAAGATCCATAGCAAAGGTGAGTTTAAATAAAATTAAAAATATTT
Source organism: Euplotes cf. woodruffi 2 WChen-2021 (assembly GCA_021441665.1). NCBI lineage: Eukaryota > Ciliophora > Spirotrichea > Euplotida > Euplotidae > Euplotes > Euplotes cf. woodruffi 2 WChen-2021. Next base: position 1,751 of record JAGYYN010038782.1, on the reverse strand, counting down.
ATTATATTTCAATTAGCTCTAACCAACTGATGCCAGAACATGATCAAAGATATTTCTGGTGTGATCTCCGCTGTCTATATCAAAGATATTTACCCAGACGCCCAGGCAAGCCTCAGCATACTCAGAGATCAATACAGTGCAATCACAACTAAAATAAACCGAGGGCAGATAAATGTGCTGAATGTTGATGATGCCATATCCGATATAAGATATTTGGTCGAGCAAGTATTCTCTTCGCAGGCTTTCCATGACTACACCCACTTCAGTTCTTCTCTGAAGATCAGCAACAGTATTTCTGCAGAGCAAGTACAAGAATGGCCAGAGTTCAAACATTCTCAGCCAAACTTGATCAATCTGCTAAATTCATTCAAGAAACAAGAGATAGAGTTTAAAGAGAAAACAATCAAAAATTTAGTCACTGAGTTCACATCCAAACTGAGGGAAGTAAACTCAAGAGTTACTCAGCTTGAGCAAAGTCAGTCTCAGTGACTCTCAGATGTGCAGCGGTTACAGCAAAAGAGTAATAACTCTTTTTCAGAACTTGACTACTTACATGAAAGAGTTAAGTCACTAAGAAATAATATTGGAACACACACTCACAGTCAAATTGACAAAAACTTCCAAATGATTAATTCAATTAAATCTGATCTTATTAAGTCAACAGAAAATATTAATACTGAAGTGAATAAACTAGATAAAAAAATTGCATCCGTATGAGACCAGTTTCAAACTTCAGAGGATAAATATCAATTAAAAATTACCGATATTTCAGATCAAATAAACAAATTATCAAACTTATTAAAACAGTAAGTAAAAATAAATAAATTGTTTTCAGATTTAATGGTCCTGATACACTCCAAAGCCCTTCATCTGGCCAACAAAATAAATGAAGTCTTTTAAAATCAAGTTTAAAAAGCCAAAAGGAAGCTCTTCAAGGAATTACAAATGAATCCAAGGTCAATATGACGAGATTTTCAGTGCCATATGATCCAAGATCCCCAGTCAAAAAGACGTTTGCTATTAGTGATGTTAATAAAAGTTCTCATGTACTTTCTTCTAAACTCGAAGCCACTGCTGATGCTCCGAAAGTAAAAATCGCTGAGTTGGAGAAACTTGATAACACCAAATCACTAGTCTTCAATTTGTCTCTTGAGACGGATGTTCAGCTGATGGCCAAGATTGTCAGCTCCAAAGCAGTCGTCCCGGATGTCAAAGCTCTTGAGATAATTGCCAATGATTCAGACCAAGCACTCGTGTGAGACTTTCTTCAGCACTGACTTCCGCTTTGTTTTGAGTCTTTCTCTTTTTGATGAATTCATAAGCTAGGCGATAAGGACAAGCAGCTAAGCCAATATTCCGGTGCCTTTGAGGCATTTGAAGGAATCAATGCAAGCAAAATTAGATTTAAAAATTGGATTTTTGATACGGAAAAGTCTGCATCTGCTGTATTAAATGGGCTGTAGTATTATAATTTTATTAATATTTGATACAGTTTAATGCCTGACATGCTGCTTCATTGCTCGAGTTCTGGGACTGAACCTTTCCAGCTGAAGTACAGATTAATACTACTAATTCAAGGATTTCATTAATAAGTCGATTGAAGTTTTGCTACTGAAGCTTAAAGCCAAGTTATGAAAGCTCACCAATAATCAATGCGATAGCAGATTCTTGTTTGCTACATTCAGTTGGAAGGATCTCTATTTGTGGTTCTAATTTCTCTGCAGAAAAGCTAATGTACTACAGTAGCTTTG
>JAGYYN010038634.1:0-10137 GCA_021441665.1 Euplotes cf. woodruffi 2 WChen-2021 | reverse complement strand
TATCTCGCACTTATTGCCTACATTCGAGAAGTATCGTGAATCACAGTCGATAAAGTAGCAGAAGCGATAATTCACAATGAGATGATGCCGGATCTGTTGAAGTTCACAATCGCTACTTCCCACTCTGAAATTATGCAAGAACTCACCTGGATCCTTGTGAATATTTCCAGTATTGATAGTGAAGAGGTTATATCCGAGCTCATCGACTGAAATAGAAATGGCAACTATGATGTTGTTGCATATTTAATCGATATGGCCTTGCAGCCTCTGCCTGTTGTTAAGGAGAACTCAATCTGGGCTCTCGCTAACCTTTGTCAAGAAGACGACCAAAGGATCATCGATACTGTCGTGAATAGCTTGATACTCAACGAGATATCAAGTATTATTAATATGACCAACGCAAGAGTTGGATTGCTGAGACAAGTAGCGTTTTTAATGGCTCGGCTTATGAAGTACTCTCACAAATCTAAGGATATGATCGAAATGTCAATTGAAATCCTTACATCGATCTTATTTATTACTGACATCGATGTCGTTATCGACTGCTGTCACGCATTTATGAATTTGACTTCAATATGTGGTAAATAACAACTTTATTCCTTACTGAAAAACTTTTTAATAATTCAGTAACACAAAGAATCTTAATTATAGAAGACGATGAGGATCTCGAAAATTTTAAATATGAAGTGATATCAAAAGCGAATATAATCCACAAGTTTGTGACTCTGATTCAGTCTTCAAATCGAGACTGGCTTCACCCAGTCATCCTGACTGTCGGAAATATCTCTTCAAGCAGTAATAAATGCTGAGAGAACCAGATCTTAGAGTCAGATATACTAAAAGTCTGTAAGTCCTGTTACTCTTCTCGTATAACCTGTTTATAGTCATGGACCTATTCTCAGATTTAAAGAATGACAAGGTTAAATAAAGAGTGACTGTGGACAATCTCGAACTTACTCTCTGATAATGGCGAGTTCTCTAATTACTTCACTCGTCATGAGATATTCACCGCCATTATCGAGATAATTCAGCAGAGACATTTAGATGATGTCGCTAGGGAAGCACTGTGGTGCATTTGTAATTCAATCAATATATGCGATGATGACGCGAAAGTTGAACTCATCAAGAACAAATTTATGACCCAGTTTACTGACATCTTAAAACAATCCAAAAACAATGCCAAAATGCTAAAACTCGTGTTGCTGAGCTTAGACAAAATGCTTTCGACCAGTTCTAAGTTCAGCAGCAACGATGAAGACAACCCGATTTACTGCTTTGAAATGCAGGAAGGAGTCGAGACACTCGAAGACTTTTTAAACCTCCCAAATGTCCAGATCTTCACCCTTTCTCAGCAAATCCTCAGAAAGTATTTTCCAAACGGAGAGGATGTCGAAAATGTAGTCGAGATTGAAGAGCAAAATGACAGCGAAGACGCAAATATTGAGTTTTAATAAAGATCAATACAATTTGGTTCCATCAAATACACGCATTTAGCGAGATATTAAAAACATACCAAAATGCTGATTTTAAACAGATAAAGAAAATAGCTTAACTTATTTCTGCAGTTTAAAATTTGACAGCTTTGATTTATTAAAAATAGAGAACTTTAAAAGTTGCTTTTAAACATCAGCAGAGTAAAATATGCAACTGGGATTTAAAATAGCTTAAATTATTAGCAACAGTTGGAGATTTAAATACCACAATTAGCTTTTATATTGGCTTCTGAAATAAAATGTATATTTCAAGCTAGTGAAATTTAAATTATTGAAAGTAGATTAAGAATTTATATCATGCAGATTACTAATTAGTAAGGGCCACCAATGTGCGCGTACTTTAGTCTCTTTGGTGCGTTGTACTGGTCTTTGTAGTACTTGTCCATGTTTGATAGCAAAGTGTCTCTAAAGTCTTTCGGCAAACAAACTTTGATCATTAATACTATCAGAGATTCAATTTTATAGTGAAGCGGAGGGTTGTGTTTGAACTTTGGATCTTCATTACACATTTCATCGAGCATCAACTGCATGTATTCAAATGGAATAGGAAGCTTAATTTTATCTGCAAGTCTTCCAATTGCCTCGATAAACTCAATAAGTGTCATATTGATATGCTTGTCAGTTTCTAGTTCATTAATTTGAGTCATCATCGATCAGTTGAAGATAGGAAGAATTTCTCTTTGCCCAAAAGTATCATCTACGATTCCTGTGAGTTCAACAAGAGCAAAAAACTCATCAGAAGACATATACTTGACCGCTCCGGGCATGGCGTACTTTCCTGAGTACTTTTCGTAGATCTTTTTGACTGCGGTCATGTAGCGTTTAAAAACGTAGTCTCAGTGTTCATTCCACAAGTACGTAGTCCTCCATTTGTGAGTATCGAACCTTTCAAAGTAAGGTTTCAGGTGTTCGTCCCAGATCTTTGTGACTGCTTCAACCACATTGGAGCAGACTTTGTTCTTAACAAATTTAGTCTTTGCGATCCTCACGAAGTACTCCATAAGCTGGTACCGAACCAGCTGGCGTTCTGGATTCCGGGGGTTGTTTTTATTCCCTGCGTTCGTGGCTACAAACTCCAAATCGATATCTGAGAGATTCAACGTCTGGTTGTCAACGAGGTTGTTGCATGAAGATATTATATCTGTCATTATATTCGACCCTATCGACGGGTAGAGCCCTGCTGGACTTATCGCTGCCTGGTATTTATACGTTTCTCGACTAAAATTAATACTTTTAACAAATTCTTTTTCATTGTTGACTAAAAACACTGAAATTTGTGATTTTGTAATAAAGAGAAATTCAATTTTCTTACAAAGCTCGGTAATTGAGTTTTAAGAGTTTTCTGACTCCTTCGAGTTCTTCAGGATCCTTAATGATTTTTGGTATCTTACTGCACTCCCAATCGAAATCAAATCAGCTTATGAGTATCGACGGAGAATCGTGCTTGTAGTCTATTTGTAATCATAAATAGTATACCTTTGAATACAGACTTAAAGAAGTCCCACGGTGTTTTTATTCGTTCTCGTTTCTCAAGAGATTTTGGAGCTGGTCTCGGGATTCAATTCAGCCTCGATAACATATCTCTGGTGTACAGTCACGTCTGTTGGGTCAAATCCTTAACGACATTTCAAGTTGAAATGCAGCTATCCTCGTGAATGATCTTTCATTCTTCTAATTCTTGATCAAAAGCCGTGAGAATCTTGTCTTCAGAAGTGAAATAGTACTTTTGTTTTGTTGGAGGAAGCATTCTATATGAGACAAATGTTCCACTTCTACCAGAGTCAGGAAGGAGCATGTCTCCTTTATATTCATCAGTTTGACAATTTAAATATAACGGGCTTTCAGGGTTAATCGACTCAGTTGTTGAAATTCCTGAAGTGAACTCAAATCAGTATTCTTGCCATCCTTCACAAATCCAGCAATTAGTTTTACTGATGTTTCCCACCTTATCATTGGGTATCGTTCCGGCTTGAATTCGAGCTATTTACATAATCATCAAGGACTTACAAGTGATTCGAGTGAAGCTATAGCAGATAGGATCATCTTTTTCAGTGACAGGGACTAAGAATCCGAACTGATCAATTTTGCCTGCATTTCCGACTGAGTGAATCCCCCAAATTGAATGGTTCTCAGAAAGGCCTTCGTTCATTATTAATATATCGTTCATATTAAACCCGCAGTAGCTGATGTCGACGTGGATCAGGCATTTGTTTTCCTTAAACATTTGCTTAAATGAATAAGCTCATTCATTTTCATTATGGTCTCCACCCATGTTGTTAAATGAGATATCGATGATCTCGAGCATATTGTTTCTTTCAAGCGCCTTCGCAATTAAGTTTCCGCCTTTACTCCGGATGTGATTCCAGTGCAGGATCAAGCATTTAAGTCTGTTGTTCATCGAAATGATCTTGCTCAGTATTTCAGCTCCTTTATCAGTAATATTGTTTCCGCTATGATATAAAGTCTCATAAAAAGCCTACCTGATGTCCAGTTCCTCAAGGGTTTCGGAGTATATCAAGCTGTCTTCGATTAAATGCAAATTGTTGTCAGATAAATTAGTCCGTTCGACGTTCAACACTCGCAGCCTAAAGTGAAACAGACATTTACTTACTTCCTCTGGTTGTTCTCCACTAGCTCGCCTATCTTATTTATAAATACTTGGAGTGAGGTTGTAGTTCTGCATTATGTTTAAGCTTTCTAATGACAGCGGTGCTTTGTCAAGAATCGGCTCTAGCGAACTGTAGTTTAAATCGCTGCTTGAGAGATCTAATACTTTGAGTTTTGCTATGATTTTAAGTCCCTCTGAAAACGGCTCTGCATAGTCTTTTCCAACGAACACCGGCTTGATGATCTCGAGTGGAAACTTGTTATACGTAGATGGTTTATTTATTGATTAGACCAATCGACTTTGGTAGTATTCTCTTGTTATCTGTCGCGCCGAGGAACTCAACAAGGGGGAATTGAGGCTCAGCATTATCCATAGCTTCTTTTTCTTTGATTCTATTTATATCTTTTGAACTTCGAGTGCAAGTTGTGGATTGCATCTTCTCCTGCCATCTCCTCATCAGGTCTAAGCTCGCTTGGATTGTCAGGAGTTGTAGCATATAATGAAGTATTGGACTCTCTTGTGATGTCCTGCGCAAGTATGCTGTAGTAGTCATCAAGGCTGTCCACCTCGTTTGTGTTCTCCGGGACTCCAGTCATAAACATCGTCTTTGAGTTGTCAGCTTTAATGCGTTTAATATTGTTGTATCGCTTTTTCTTCCTCATGATCGAATTTATCAATTCATTTTGTCTATTTTTGTACTGACTTATTCAGCTTTAAAGACTCTTTTAGCTGATCGATGTTAATCGAAATTCGATTGCCTTTGTCGTGAGGTTGCTTCTCGTCTTCATCGACAACAGTCATCCGTTCAACTGAGTCGCAGTCTTCAATTTTCATTCGGGATTTGAGTTTAAAGGAATCATTTTGGGTTTGTTTCTCGAGCATTGCAATATGTCTTTTCATATTCCTTTTGATTCGCCCCATTGTTCCAGAGTAGATCTAATAGTACAGTTTTAGGCGAAATAGTACAGTTTTAGGCGAATAAGTAAAACCAAATAATTTTAGCAAATGCAAGCTTAATATAGTAAAACTGGTAATACTGATGATATGCAAAAGGCACAGTCTATATGTTGTTACTACTAGTTCACAAAGATCTGCTGCTAAAGTCTAAATGGTCAGGTATATTTCCTAATTATCTGCACTGCTAAATTTATATCTTACTGCCTCTGACGAAAGAACAATTTCTTTGGCCGTTTTATGCTTGACACTTTCAAATCTGTGTGTCAGAACTGGCTTTTTGATAGCGTTTATGTCCCCGTTCAGTTCTGGAAGTCGAAAACGGATCGACCTGTCTGCCGGATCTTTATTTCTCGGAATTAAACCTCATTTGGTTTTTAATTACAGCTGAAGGGGAAGTAAGAATATGCTTATTTGGAATCCTTCCAACAAACTTTTGTAACTGTGGAAATTCTAAGTTGCCTTGGACTCCTCCGTTTGATTTTGTATCTGACTTTACAGTATATGCTTGCGAAGGAATATCTGTCTGCTTGCTTCTTTGAGATTTTAAATCATTATTTCCTATAAAATTTTGAATCAGACTTATGGTTTTAGTAAATTATTTGTTAAATTCTAAGTGCAATATAATAAGTTTAAATAATATTTTACTTAAAATCTTTATTAATAATTTCTTGAAAATAAGCTTAATTTTTGACTATTTTTAATATGAAAAATTCTAATGGAATATTTGTAAAATTACTATTTAAAAATATCAAAAGCATTATTATAAAAATCTCTGTTTATTTGAAATAAACTTTGATGCTATTTTTAGCTGAGGTTTACAATCATATAGCCTTACGTTAATCTAATATAAAAAATATTTATAATAGTGTCTAATTACTAAAAATGCTGATATCGAGGTAAAAGCAATCCGAAAGCGTAAGTGTGAACTCACTTCCTTGCTTGCTGTTGTACATAGCTCTGGACTTATTGATTGTGCTGGACTTCCTTGAAGAAGTAGTTCCACCAGGACTAAACAGTCAGCAGTCGCCTACCTCACAGTGTTATCTCTCCTGCTTGCCATTTATAATTATTGTTTTTATTTGCAATTAAATTCAATAAATTAAGGCTGCTTTGAATTAATGTAAATCAACATTATTTTGTGTTTTATTCAAGCAAATAATAAATTCATCTCTTAAATTTGCGATTTTTGAGGGAACATAAAAAATAAATAAAGATAGGAAGTAATTGAAGCTGAATAAAAGATAGCCAAATAAATTCTTTTTTAGTTTCGGTTTGCCTCTTTATCAGCTTCTTTTTTCTCCTCTTTCGCCTCTTCGTCTGCTTTTTGTTTAGGCTTGCAGACGAAGGCGAGGATTAGGTACATGCCTGCAGTCACCAAGAAAAATATTGCGACGGGGACTTGGAAGAACGGGTTGATGCTAGTGTCAAATCAAATCGTGAACAGGAAGAAATCAAGCACAGACTTGCCCCAACCGTAGTACAGAAAGTGGAAGTACTTCATTATGAACTTGATTTGGAATTCTGCGATTACTATTAGCGCGGCAAATACGAAGTAATATAGAGTCAAAATAAATACTGTCGGATCGAGAATTGACACCATCACGAATCTTGTGATTCCCAGTATGACAAGCAGCACTGCACCGATGAACTGGAATGCACGAGCCCAAGTTCTTATTCATTCGATATTAATTGCAGCAGATTTTACCATTTTATTTAATATTCCATTTTAAGCTAAAATCTTATAATAGTTAAGATTTATCAAAAATAAGTATTTTATTCATTATCGAATAAAAAAATCGGTTTTAGTGATTTTTATTAATAAAAATTGAAATTAGTTTGCAATTTCTAAAGATTAAATATTATTTACTTTTAAGGTATTTCTTGGTGAACTCAGAGGCTTCTTCAGTATTAGCCGGCGTACTTGAGGAGGATATACTTCCTTTAACATTCAATCCGTCTAATGGTATTCCGTTTTCTTGCAGTTTCTCGATTAATATAGTATTATTTCCTTTCATACTCATACACAGCGTTCATAGCTTCTCCAAGATTTTGTTTTGTTTTGACTAAATCAACTTCCAAGACCTTAAGCGTTTTTCTAAGCTGTTTGACTTCCTCTCTGAGGAGGTCAACTTTTAGTTCAGCATTCGCCCAGTTCATTTTAGCGACGACTAAGTGTTGTTCTAAAGTGCTCGATGCACTTTGCCCACCTTTAGCAGCCTCACTGGCTGCTGGCTGGTTGACTTTATCTGGATCGCCGCTTTTCCCTGAAGAAGACACACTTTTGACTGAGCTGTGCTCTTTCGTGGAGTTCGTCCTAAGACTCACTTCGTCATTGTTACTCGCATCATCTGAAGGAGCAGAATTGAGGCCGTCTGCCATCTGTGTCTTTCCTCTGGTTTCTTGTGAATTCACTGCTTCTTGGTCAGTAAACCTTGCATCACCGCCTTTATGAAAATAATCAATATTTAAGAATGTTGCATGCAATCGATAGAGTTGAGGATTGCTGCTTACCTTCCATGTTTAATCAATTTATTAGGGGCAGACTGATTGCCAAAAAATATTATTATATTGAGGATCACCTGAGGCGAAGTATAAATTAATCATTATATCGGTCACTTTTTATCATGACATTTATTATTTATATAAAAATAATTAACTTACAGCAAACTCTGCTTCAGTTAGGTTTTAAAAATAAACAAAAAACATTAGTTTAAAAAATTTTAGTTATAATTATATACTAGATTTGATAAAATATGTTATTAAATATTGAAATTAAATCATTAAAATGCTGCGACTTACAAATAAATCACTGTCCCGAATCGTAAGAGAAGTACGAGCTAGTTTTGGTGTTGTCTAATTATCGATAGCAATCATCATATTCCAAAAAGCAAAAGACGAACTGATTTGCAAAACAAAACACTAAATAATATATCAGCTTTAAAAGAGTTTGCAGACTTGAATAAGTAAATCAGCAAGAGGCCAAAAGTCTAAGAAAAAGAACATCTGCAAAAGCATTCAGAGTCGAAGAAGAAAGCCAAAGGAAGTCATTAACATCAACTTGCTATAGTAAGAGTGATTCTAACATTTGCTAGAAAATTAATAATTTTGGGGTCTTGCATAATAACGAATTCAAAAATCAACTGCACTCAGAACGGTTGATGTCGACTGATCGCAGTGCATTCAGGGACTTCAACCAGCTGGTCAACTCATTTAAGTTAAATTCCAAGGCCAAGCCAAAAGCAAAATCAAAAAAGAAGTTTGACTGTAAAATTTCAAATTGAAATCTGCTTGTCAAGAACTTTTTGAATTCGATGGAAAGTGCAGACTCAGCACCACTAATCAACACTGATATGCCGAAGAGCAAGAACAAGAAGAGCTTAAAACGTCTGAACTTAAATACCACGAGGTTTGCTGAAGCTTAATGCATTTTTTAGGTCGGGAAAGAGGTCAAATAGGCAGAGCAAGTTGAACTCGAAAAGCTTCAAAGACTCCAAGCTTATAATTACAAAAATACAAAAGGCAATCGACGACCACAGCATCGATCTTAAAAGATTAAATATAAAACCACTTAAGGTAAGTCAGGGTTAAGATCTGGATTGCCTCTTTGCTTTTCAAATTAAAAATAGCTGGTTTTGCTATAAAAACACTAAAAATTTTGCAATCGTTAAAATTTAAATTTTAAATTTTGAGTTTTCAGTCAACAATTTAGCTAAATATATTTTCGCTGAATATTTTGATTTGTCTATTTTATCAGTAACAAATGGAGTTTAAATAGAGCAGCATCAACACGACGAGAAGCAAGATAGGAGAGGTTAAGTTAAAAATCAAGTCTGCTAAATTCAAACTTCTCAGCGACTTCGCAAAGACACTAAAGTTCACAAAAGCCCCGGCCGTTGCAAAATCTACCAAATGTGAGCAAATGCATTCTGAGCGAGCGAAGTTGAATCCAGCATGCAAAAACGCAGAACGCAGCGATTTCGAGTCTAAAATCGAGTTCCACGTGAATGAAATGATGGTTGGATCGAGCTCGCTGCTCGATGGCCAGATGCACTTCACTCAAAACCCCGAAAACGGTATAAAAAGTAATCCGCGCGCTTTGACGAATATAGAAATTGCTGATTGATCTCAGCGGTCGCACTCAGAGCTGAACAACGAGATTTTGAACCAGTCTTCCTTCCTGAGAGTCATTGAAAGGCTAAATGAAGACGAAAGATCAGCGCGTAAATTCGATGAGAGCGCAAAGCGGGAAAATGAAGTCGAAATCAAATAAACTCGATTTGAACTTCAACAAAGAATTACAGAAAACTGAGAACAGAGGCAGGTCGAGTGGGGATAACTCTTTTTGCATAAACCAGCTCAAGAAGAACTTGATTAGTAATATTCAGAGTCAGTGCAAATTTTTTATTCGCGGTTGTTTTATCTGCCTTTATTTTTAGCTTAGATTTTGAGAAGATGCGAGAATATCGTAAAGTTTGGGAATTTAGATAAAGAAATCAACGATAATATCTTAAATCTCAAGCAAAAACAGTGATTAAATACTGAGAGATATAAACATCAGCGCATTGTTACAGAGAAGGAAGAACATGTTGATCATGGAAAGAGTGAAGAAAGAAAGTTAGTCAAGACTAAATCATTTACAAGGCTTCCAATGCCGAAAAACTCAAAGATTAACAGACATTAGTAATGTATATATCAAAAGTTTATACTTGTAAGTGTATTTGAAAATTCATCTGCTGGTTTTAATTTTCGTTATTCTACCCAAACACTTTCAATATTAAGGAGGGTAATTTAATTATTTTTTATTTTTAACTTAAAAGAAATAAAACCAATCAAAATTTAAATCAAATCTGTATATTTCCTAAAATTGAATTTTTATTATTTTGATTTATTTCAATCTCTATTCTCATTTCGTTTAAGTTTCTTTACCATCTTCTTCAGCTGTTCTTTTTCATTCTTCAATTCCTAAAAAATCAACAAAACTTCCTACAAGATTTTCCTCAACCAGCTTGACATGATCTTGATATCATTTATCAGCGAATTTCAAAAATCAATTTTGAAATTCCAAAATACCCTTGCACG
>JAGYYN010038444.1:0-12360 GCA_021441665.1 Euplotes cf. woodruffi 2 WChen-2021 | reverse complement strand
GTGAGTGATGGTTGAGGTAGTGTGGAGGTTATTTTTTTAACAGTATTTAAATTTATCTAAACCTGAACGACCATTTGACTGTGCATTTTGACCTTACTATTATCAGGAGAATCTTCCTTCGTAAAGTTATCAAAATCTTTGTCTCTTCTGAATAAGTATCACAGCAAGAGAATGGTTGCAATAATAAATGATAGCATGAGTCCGCTAAAAGTAAGAATTTTAACTGCATTTGCATATAGATTGATTGGCTTTCCGTAAATTCCAACTCTATTGTTTGCAATATCAAAGACTGTATAGTATCTCCGCAAGAAGTTCGCTCCTAATATCATTGTCGATTCTGCAATTGCAACTCTGTTACCTAAATTATATGCGAGAATGATGCAAATATCATCCTCGTTAACGATGTAATCATTCGGATCAAGAGTAAATGAGTAACCATTTATTTCGATGTTGATTTGCTTAAAGTCCTTCAGTCCGTTTGGTCATACGCAGCCCACAAATTTTTCATCGACAAAGAAGCCACATTCAAGATTTGTATTAAGAATGTCCTCCATAAGGTCTAAAAAGTTGTTCTCTGAAAGTGCAATTGTCGAACTGCCAGTATCGATAATAGCGTACTTCGCCCCTTTCATTGTTTTGACATCGCCATATGTAACACTGTTGACAGGAATCGTCCAGTATTCAAGATTATTTCCTGCTCAAGGAGCCCATATAATATCGTGAAAATTACTAACTATTTCTGTATCAATATCTCCGAATATAACTTTAGACTTGAGAGTATCAGTTTTGAAGTCGAATGAAAACATCTCGAAGTCAACTAAGCCTTCCTTCTTCAGCAGTGAAACAAAGTGGTTTTGTGTAGACATTCTTGGCCTTCGGCCGAGCCCAATGATTCCATCAGCCATATCGCCGTCAATGCCGGTTGACTTTAGAACCCCAAGCATCATGAATTCTTTAATTGACTGGTTTCCTGCTTGCTATGAATCAAAGGGTTATCAAAAGATTTATTTTAAGTGTTTTGAAAAGCAATTGCTCGTTAGATAAAAATATTTTGAATTTTGCTACCTCGATATAGACATCATCGACAATCCTTATGCCCATGACTTCCCCGGTGCCGTAAGTTAAGAACTCAGGATTTATATCAATAACTTTTGACGAGTTGCTCTGGTCGATTAAGAACTTTGTGTGCCCGTCTTGCGGAGTCAAAAACTGTCCTTTTAGATCCATCGGAACCCAGCTCCATGTTGATCCTGTATCGAAAATAAACGACATTTTTTGTCGATTTGAACCAATGTACAAATTTGCGTAGTACTGCAAGTCTTTAAAGTTCAGTAGTTCCTTTTCAATAGACTTAAGCATTCTTTTATTCTGCTGTCTTGGTAAGCTCGAACTTAGATGATTCGAAATATCTTCAATGTGAACAGACTGTAATATAAAAATGCATTAGTGAGTCAAGACTTTACTAAAACATACCTTTTGAGTGGATACAGAAGGAGTCAACTCTATTTCAAACCTCTTTGCAAGACTCGTCACCACAGCAAGAAGCAAAAATATGTGAATGTTAACATTCATTTCAAATAAAAGATTTTCAAATTCTTTAATTAAAAATATTTCTTCATAAATTGAAATAGAAACTACATAATACAAAGTGATTATATATGGTCGAGGGCGTATGCATTTTGCTTTTTCTTTCCTTTGTTCTTTGCTTTATTTACATTCCTTTTATATTTAATTTTATCTTTGATCGTTTTGATCTCTTTCTTGATCTTGTACTTAACATAGTCAGGGTTCACAGCTATACAAGGAAATTAAATAATGAGGATTTATAGATTTACATTTTTTTAAATGCATTTTGCTCATAGTTGATTCATTATCACCATTGTTCGCTTCCTGGCCTCCATCACCCTCACCATCAGTGCTATTTTTATCATTGTCATCGTTATTTTTTTCCTCCTTATTATCACTGTCTTCATCGCTGCTGATTTCTTCGTCTTTATTTTGAGGTTCTTCAGAGTTTTGCTGGTGTTCATTTTGCTTGTTGTCTTCTTGTGCGTCATCTTGCTGATGATCTTCATCTTGCTCATCAACTTCTTGCTTAAGTTCTTCAGGCAGCTGTTCAGGGTCTTTAGCTTCTTCTGACTCGGAGTCTTCGCCTTCATCTGCATTGTCTCCTTCAGCTTCTTCTTGGTCTTTGTTGACCTGTAAAATAAAAGTTAGGTAACTAGTCTAAATGAAAGATGCTGTGAATTAAGAAACAAACTGACCTCGACAATATCGAGAGCTTCGATTTTGTCTTCGCCTAAGGCTTCTCTCATAAAGATGCTTTCTTTTACTTCCTTATCGATCTCTGCTTTCCTTTCGATATCAGCTTCAAGTCTTGGCCTGTCTTCAAAGATCAAGTTGTACTTTCTTTCAAAGTACTTATGGATGCACTCGATATCTCTGTTGAAGAAGTAAATAGCATCTGGATGGTTGATGGAGATCATCTGGGGGAAGTCAATAAGAGTCAAGGTCTCTTCATCGTCAATCATCAAGTTGAATTCGTTGAAGTCTCCGTGAATTAAACCATGCTCAGCAAGTTTAATCACAAGATTAATCAGTTTTAAGTACACTTCTTTAGGATTGATCATCTCTCTGATGTGAGTCATTGGGTATGCCTCTACTTTAGACATCAAAATAGCATGACGATTGTAGTCAATTGGCTTCGGTGTTGGAAAACCTCTCTAAAACGAAATTTTACTACCATCCATACCTCATAGAGTGCTTTCATGAAAGCATATTCTTTGACTGCTGCAAGTCTTGACACATAAAACCACGAAAAACTTGTCCTGTGCTTAAGATAGTCTCTTTTATTTTTGACAGCTCTGAATGAGGTTCTTCCAAGTCTCTCAAGCTTGATGATGAGATGTTCGCCTGTTGGAGTCTCACAGAGGTAGATGTCTGACTCCTTTCCGACTCCAAATTTGCTGCCAATTTTTGAAATGAGACCTCTTTTCATAAACACTCGCAAAGCTAAGTAGTCGTAGCCCGGGTAGTTGAGAGCGTAGCCATCAAACTTTAAGTTCTTGTGCATAATAAGTTTGTGTTTTAGCAAATTCTGAATAATTTTGTAAGTGTTTGCTCGTTTTAACTTTGAAATTGACTGAATCAAGGCAGCAGGAACCAACTCGTGGTTCTTCATTCCCATTTCAATAGCTGTGAGCACTCTAAAGTCTTCCTTTGATAGGTAGTGGATCAGCTAAACAGGTTACGTGCAAATGCTTACATCTGGGTCCAGCTTCATTTTATTAAAGACACGATAAAATTATTTGTTCAATCATTATGCTCTTAATATAACCTACCCTAACTGCTGTCTTTCTTTGATTGATTAGCTGAAAGCTAAAATTATACAATAATATAGGTTAAACTTTTGGTTGTCTGTACAACTGAGGAACTGTTAATTTAGAGCAAGTTTGATTAAGGCTTTATATTAAAATTCTAGTTAAAATAAACTTAAAGAACTAAAATAAAGTGTATTTGGTTCATTAGGCAATCTAATTTGAATCTAAATCAAAATATAGATAGCAGCAATAATGGTTTATTATCATGAATGTCATAAAATACTAAAGCTAATACATCAGTATCACTCTCGCAATAATCAGTTATTCTACGTATTATAAAGTCTGATGGTTAGTTGCATTTGTATTAATCATCCAAATAAATTAATTATCTATTGCATAACTAAATATTGCTTTTTGAATGCCAATTGTGTAATTATCTACTACTGAATCACTAATGTCTATATTTAGGCATTCACCATTTTTAATAATTAATATTGGAAGTAAAAAACAGCCATTAGTCTCACTACGATGCATAAGTATCAGAATTCATGGTTTTAGCGAATGAAGGGTAAATTACATTGAGAAGGTATTTATGTTTGATCGAAACGAGGATATCTTAATAATAGATCTGCAATAGCCCTCAACACCTTACTTTTTATTTTAAAGTAATTATTGTCAAAGTTACAAGAAATTAAGAACAAAGCAATTTTTATTTGTTATTTAATTGTCGTTTTTTAATTATGAAAAAAGCAAAGATTTTTACTATTTTTTGTATTTAAAGTTTGTAATTAAAACAAAAACAGTTATTTCTGTTGAGTAATTAATAAATTAATAATTTAATAATATTTTTTAGCATTATTGAAAAGATGAAGTAATAAATAAAATAAATTGTTCCACCGAATGTCTACATTCAAAACTAAGAGCGCTACCACCCAAGAAAATAGCGATAAAGTTGGCAGCGAGAAGATCTCAAGAGAAGACAAAAAGATTCGCTACTATCTCGAAAGGATCAAGAAACAAGAGGATGAGGAGAAAAAGGCAGTATCTAGAGAGGAAATTAAAAGATTCAAAGGGACTCAAAGACCTAATCGGACTGTAAATAAGCGAGAGGTCAAGATAACATTGATCTATGGCTCTGATCCTGATCTAGATCAGATGTCAAGACATCTTTTTAGTGCAGTCCTAAATCCAGCAACTGCAGATGAAAATTGAGCTGATGACGTTCATAGTAATATTGGCTCAATTTCGAAAGATTTCAAAGACGATGTGTCATGCATGCAGAGTGAATGTCTCAACGAGAGCACCTTCGATCGATTTAAGACACCCCTCCCGTCAGTATTTAAGTCGCCTATACAAGAGTCTTCTTGTGAAGACTTACAAAATTTCATCTTTAACTGAGACCAGGAGTACAATGGATCTAAACTGAATGATTCTGAATATCTGAAAAACGATATCTGATCTCGAATGCTATTACTTACCAAGAATAGGCAGGAAGAGGCGAGGAAGAAGCATGTCCAACTTTTTAAGTCAAAATCAGAACCGAATTGAAGTACTCAATCACCGCTGACAAATGCAACTGAAGTGAATCCAGCTCAGTCAGAGCAAGTGAAGTTAGACGATGAACAGTGTAGCCGATTGAACTTATCTTCGAAGACTATTATCCTAAGCCAGCCAACTGAAGAAAGTATTATTACTAAAACTGTGGAAGAAGGAGTCTTAAAGTTCAAATTTCGAAAGCGAAAAGCGATATTCAAAATCATTAGAGTGAAGAACAGAGGAATCAAACGAAGGAAGCAATGCCGCCTCAACTCTTTTGCGACATCGATTGGATCTAAACATTGAATCTTAGAAACTGAATGCAAAACAGATTTGATTACCCATAATGAAGCTGTCTTGTTAATTCAATAATTCGCTCAAGTTGTTCATAATTGAACAAATAAGACTGTGGTAATAACTTTATTGGTGATAATAAGTTTTTCTTTAGCTATCTCGACATATTATAAGACTTTTATTCTCTTTCGCTACATCCTATTGTTTGTATTGGTTGGATTATTTTGTTATATTTTATAAATCACAAATATATTTAATTCAACGTCATACTATAAGCAACCATAATATTGATATTCAATATTTTATTACAAAAATGTTGCTACAAACTAAATTATTCAATTAGATAAGAAAAAAAATAACAACTTATTATTTGAGTATTTGAAAATGTAACTTTGTTATTTAAATTTATTTATTGAATCGAAAGAAATGTAGGTTAGCTGTAGCTGCTGCTCATCATATATAACGACTATAAAATCAAAACCTAATCTATCTTTCAAAGTTTAATATCTAAAGTCAAACTATAGATGGAGACAAATGTGAACACGACCGTATCAAAAAGTTTGACTCCAAGTTTAGAGCAATATACTGCAGACGCTGCTATAAAAGTTGACTGGTTCAACTTTGAAACTCGAATGCGGACACTAATGAAAGACATGATCGACCCGGTGGTCGAGACAACCCAAGATATCACAAAGGACATGAAGAACATGGAGAGTAGAATAAGCTACATGCAAGGTCAGATCCAAGAACTTGAGTTTCAAACGACTAGGCTCGATGTGATCTTTAAGAAGCTGGATGAGCAGGAAGGCATGCTAACAAATGAACGCAACTCGAAAGATCTTGACATCCAACGACTGCAAACTGAAATATCAATAATCAAGCCTGAACTGCTCAACCATGCTGAGCAGTTAAAAGAAGCTTCTGACCACAGAGACAAGCTGAAGAAAGAAATCAATATTTCAAATAATAAACTTATCGCTAGCAAGGAGGACCTGCTGGCTCAAATGGGAGAAACGAGCGCTAAGGTCCTTCACGAGATGAGCAGCGTCCTCATAAAGATCAAAGAGGAAGAAGACAAAAGAAAAGACTTCCAAAATCTGATGGACAACTTCAAATCTGCTGTTGACTCCCATCACACTGAATTAGCTGAAATTAAAATGTACAATAGAGAACTCGACAAATTACTTGAAGAATTTAACAATAACAAATGTGGAATTGATAATTTTAACGATCTGCGAAATAAAGTGTTAAGAAAAGTTGAGCAGTACGAATTGAATAATAACAAATCAGTTAAGGAGGTCAGCGCAATGGAAAATTACATCAAAGCGCTAGCGAGAAAAGTCAGTGGAGTTAAAGGAGCCAAGATCAATCCATATAACATGCTAAAGTACCATTTCGCAATTAACAATCCTGACATCAAAAAGCACGTCGAAGAGCAGACAGTTAAAAAGTAAGCAATTATCTACATCTCAAAGTTTACACTCACTTTAGAGTTGAGAATATACCGAACTGGAGGAGAGCCAGAGACCCCATGTTCTACGATGTTAAAGAGATCGACTCTCGCTTTGACGAATTCAAAGCTGCAGATCTGCCGCAAAAGAAAAGACGAATCTCGATTAAAGACCGAACGAATTCATTACTCAGAGAACTGGAAAGCAAAGACAGCAAAAGTAAAGAAAAGGCTAAAGACGAGTAAGTATTTTAACTTGACTTTGATGTAGAGTCAAACCGAAGAGGAAAGGGAGTCTTGACAATTGGCATGAAGACTTCGCTAAAATAAACGACACCGAAAAGTTAAAACAGGAAGCTGAACAGCGAAAATAAACAAGAGCTCGAAGAAAAATTCAAAGCTGAGATTAAATATGTAGATCAAAAATCTTCAAAATAACGTTGGTGCTTTCGGCTACAATAGAGGACGAAACTTTGAACTCGAAAATGATACGTTTAGAGGAATGAATCGAATTTCGGACAATAGAATGACCAAAGATGTAAGCTCAAGATCAAGTCTCAATCGACAGAAGAGGACTACACGAAATGTTGCTGGTCGAAAAGATGAAACAGCAGATTCCTTCGGTCCTGCAAAATATAGAACTGCAGATGAAGACTTAGACAACGTAGATACCAAAAGTATTGGAAAATCAAGAGCTAGTAGAGAATCGAAGAGATCTATACAAAAATAACAAACCAAACGTGCCATCTCCAAGCCAATTTGATAAGCAATCAAAGATTGGATCAATAACAAGTAGTAAAAGGATTCAAGAAGTTGACAAGGAGCATGAAAAAGACATAAGTGATGATAATACTGTATTCAATGTCAAAGTAGTCCCTATAGTCAGCGTTCAAGATGGAGAAGAAACACCTAAAGTAGTATCAAAATCTGGGTCGAAAGTAGCATCAAAACCTGGATCTAAAGTTGCATCAAAGCCTGAATCAAAAGTGTAATAGTTATTTTTTCCTTTTTCTTCGTCGAAATATTCATCGAGCCTCATAGAAATTTCAACCTAAAAAGTTGTTTTCGATAGATTAGTAAATTACATTAATAATTTGTTCTTATTTTAGCATATTTAAATTTATTCTTGAAGTGAGAGTTCACTTTGACCAGACTATGTACAAAAGGCGATATATTTCGTCAGATTGTTTTCTCACTTGAACTAGCACATATCATTTGAGCCAAGTTCATATAAACTTTCATCTCGCAATAAAAATTATATTAGTAAAAATAAAATTTACTATTTAGATCTCAAAGGACAGAATCAAAGCAAGCTGAAAACGACGACGACAACGACCTCGAAGAAAACTTCGAGAACCAAAAGCCAAAAAGCATGGGAAAGAAACTGAAAGGCAACTCGGGTGCGATCTCATTCAAGTCGGAGACAGGCAATGTAGTTAAGCTCAAGTAAACTCAAAAACAAGTCTGACAATGAAGAAAACGACGATGAAGAGGTGCCAGAAGCACGTACGCCAATATTTAATTATCTTTCTTTACGATGTTTTAGGAAGTACCAAGAAGCTCAACAAAAGGATGACTCTCAGAGACGAAGCTAACGAAAACTCCTCTGTTCAAGAGGAAGAGTCCAATCGAGCAATGTCGAGGACCGGGTATAATTTCAAACAGTCACAAAGAGGATCCCCAATAATCAAGGAATCTCGAGAAATGTCTCGATTTTCTGAAAGATTTAGAGAACTGTTCAACAAAGAAGAACTTATGGATGAAGTAGAAGAGATGATAACCAGTCACATTGAAGACTCAGAGAAGGCAATGTACGACTCGATTCAAGATTTAAACGACTCTCTCACTCAGCTGATCAAAGACTCAGTCTCAGATTCCCTCATCCCGCTGAAGGCAGAATTGCAAGATGATATTAAATTTATGCAGGAGGAAACAGCTGCTAATTTTGAAACTCAAAATAGCGAAAGGGACAGATTGGAGAATAAATTATACGACATCCGTAGTGAGCTTGTAAAAGCAGACAAAATCACTTGTAATAATTATTATGTGTTTGTATCTAAATTTAATATGAATTTTAGACGAAAAAATTTCCGAAATCAATACGAATATTAGCGAAACTCTTGACCAAACGATTAATAATATGAAAAATATGGAAACCACAGTTTTAGATACAATGCATGATATTCAGAGGAAAGTCAACAGTGACAATGAAAGAATATCACAGAAACTTGATAAGATATCCGAACTCAGCGAGATCATTGACAAAAGAGTTAGACGAGAGAAAAGTGACGTCGAAATAGAAATTCGTAACACCTTTGGAAGAATCTCATCTAGTGAAAATAAAATCAAAGAACTTACTCAATATGACTGCAGAATCGGGAATATTTTAGTAAGGATTATGGAGTTTCTAAAGCTGATCGCTATTTGGAATATTCACGAAGAAGAGGCTTTTTCAGAGGATAATGACAGCATCATTCCCCAGGGTAATCAAGTATCACCTGCAAGAAGAAACAAGTTATCTCCAACAAATGCAACTAAACTACTGAATGACGATTTACAAAGGCAGTTGAATAAAAACAACTTCCCACCAATTTTTGGGTCGTCAAATAGGATAAACAAAACCATCGCAGACAGTATGTCATTTCGAGAGAGCCCGCTGGGCAAGAACCAATACCCTGTGAGGATCGCCTATCCACCAATCGAGTATAACGAGCTAATTCTGACAAAAGTTCAAGTATATAGAATATGCAAATCTCTGCTGATTGACTGCTCCAAATACCTCGAAAATGACTTATTTGATGAGAAGACGAACATGATAATCGCGGCGACATCAAATGAAGTCGTTGAGCTCGACGAAGATCCAAAGACAGTGTTTTCTCTGCAAAAGCAAAGCGACGTATTTGATTTGGCTTTGAAAATCAAAGACAATAAAGAGTTTAACTTCCAAAATTTATCAAACTCAGCAAAGAAAAGTAAAAATAAAATCCATACGAACTCGAAGAAAATCTTGCGTCCAGATTCCTCTCGAAAAATCCACAATCGAAGTGTTGAGCTCAGAGGAGTGTAAGCCTTATTTTATTTTTGATATCTGATCTGAATCTTTAGCGAAGTAAAGGAAATCCCATATGAAAATATAAAGCTGATAGACAAGCTTCAAAAGTCGCAGTTAGAGATCTTAGCTCCGAAGCAGAGGAACATAATCTTCAAGCGGTCGAGCATCAGCAGGAGTTCGATGGGCACGCACGATTCGAAGTTCCTTCCCTCTGTGAAGGAAAAGAACCACAACTTGTTGCAGATAAATACTGCAAACCCGCCACCTGGACTGTTCGATGCGAATGCCAAGAACAAGTGGGAGTAAAGATAAGTGGTTGTTGGTAATGCAATTATACGAATGGGTTCGGATGGTCAAGTGGGTTATAAATACGCAATTTTATAAATCAGCTGAAATGCAATTGTCGCAATTATTTAGAGAATTTGGGACTTCGGATAGTTAAAATTTTATTTGAGGAGATAAAGGTGATTTTGAATAAAGAAAATATTGGAAAAGTTGGGTTGGTTAATGGAGAAATAGATTTTATATGACGAGAAACTAAATTTGTAAAGAGGAGGAAGTTGGGAGATTTAGGGTGGGTTTTAATGTTATTTTTGTGATCGTGTTGATATTGCAAGTTTTTATGCTTTTTTTACTAAATATTGTATTACAAATTTAATATATTTATATACAAATTTATCTTCTCCCATTGTTTTTATTTATGTTTATTTAACTTTCAATATTTTAAAATTATTAAAAAAATATGACTACATAATTATTGAAAATTAAATATTTTATTCGACCTTAAAAAATTATTACTTTCCCAATCCTCACCATCTAATCCATCTCAACTCTCAAATCCACTTTTCCCTCATAGCATCACTAAACTCAGTCTCGTTTAAAAACACCCCTCAGTCAAAATATCAAATTTTCCTTTCAACTCAGTAAATGTAATATCCTTCTCCATTAAGAATCAACCAATCAAATACTCAGTCCCTTTGCTTCCTTGCTCCTACCAGTTTTCAGTTGTCTTGCTGCATAAATTAATATTTTTATCGAATAAAAAGCTGCCAATCATCAACGAACAAGTAAGTTTTAAAATAGCTACAGCGTGTATCTTGCTCGTAGACCTCAAAATAGCTGATTTTTATATCCACGAAACGACTATAATACAACGTCGTCCGTATATTTTTAATCTGAATAAAATTTATTTATCCAACCATCGTGGAGAAAAGCAAAAATCTAATTTTAGCAGATTTGTTAATACTACTTGTATGCCTAAACATCTTTTGTATTTAAAATAAATCATTGCTGCAGAAGTATGATTTGGGGTTATTTAAATCGGTTTTAACTTTATTTATTTTCGATACGAAATCATATATAAAATTCATATTTTAGTAAGATCAGAAATAAGAATTTTTAACTTGAGTTTGAATAATAAAAATTGATAGCTTTCTCACCCGACTTTAAGCCCTTCTGCTTTTAGTTAAAGTAATCGACCTCTTCGAGGATGAGAGCGCGAAGTCGAGCTTCAGACAGGTCGCCTTCGCTTTCAAACTTGAATGCGACTTCACTCGGTGCTGTAATCTCTTTATCCAGGTCTCTGACACTTTGCAAAAATGGATGATTTAAACACTCGTCAATTGTGATTCGGAAGTATGGGTTAAACGAGAACATTTTTAACAGCAAGTCGATTGATTCCTCACTTGAGTTTGGATACTTATCTTCAAAGTTGATTCCTGGCTTTCTCAAAAATATCTTGATGTAGTCTTCAGCAAGCTCATCGCTAATAAAAGAAACGTCCATTTCATCTTTCGGAGTCCCAATTACGTTGAAGATAGTCTTTAGCTGGTCCTTCCTATCAATTGGGAAGTCATTGTGATGGTCACTTAAGCTTGGGTCATCTTTTTCTAAGATCGGACGCTTTGCTGGCGACAAAGGGAATCACGAGTTCCCTGGAAATAGTGGTCGACGTTGAAGTGACGATGTTGAATTACTCGGTATCATTGTGAGCAGTTCACCGAACGTTCATCCAGCAGCCCAGACATCGACTGGCTCTGCATAACTTTTCTCGAGGAGGATAAGTTCAGGTGCTCGGTACCACCTCGTCACAACGTGCCCGGTAAGAGTTCGCTTCATTTTTCTTCTTGAAAGCTTGGTTTTTTGGAGTTTGAAATGAATTTCTCTTTTCTCCTCGTACGTTCGAGTCCCATTTTTATCGAAATCAGTAAATTCATCCATCGTTGCTTTTCTTGATTCAACATATTCTTTGTACTCTTCGTATTTATCTGAATCTTTGTTGTACTCAAGATCTTTTGCGAGTTTATTGACGAGGTTGATTCCAGTTCAAACTCCTGAAATAGATCTTGCAAGGCCGAAGTCGCAGAGCCTGATGCTGCAGTCTTCATTGACTAAAATATTTCCTGGCTTAATATCTCGATGTAAAATTCCTGCTGAATGGATATACTTCATCCCTCAAAGGATATTGTACATCAGCGTTTTTACGTGTATCTCGTCCAAACTCAGCGAAGACTTAAGCAGCTTTTTAAGATCAGAGTCTGCGTACTCAAGAACAATATTAAGCCGATTAAAAGTCTTTCGATTGTCAGGAGGAATAATGTCGTATAATTTGATGACATACGGGCAGTTTAAGCTCCTCAAAATCTTGATCTCACGCATAATGCGCTTGCAATCCACAACGTCATCGAAAATACTGTGAATGCTCTTAA
>JAGYYN010038442.1:0-10969 GCA_021441665.1 Euplotes cf. woodruffi 2 WChen-2021 | reverse complement strand
GTTTTAGATTCCTGTTTTTGGTCAGTTTTATCAAGCTGGATGATGAAAGCGATCGAGCTCTAAATTGTTGGGTGATGTAAGGCTCTAGTTCGGTAGCCACCCTTAGGCTGCCTAAGTTTGAATACCGCCTTGCTCTGCCTGTGCTTTTTTCGGAAATCACGTTCCCGGATTTGGTCCATTAACCGCCTTGCATTTAGGTTACTTAAATCTTCTTCAAATATCGGAGCCTCTCTCATTCATATTTATTTTTAACAAAGAGACCGTTAATTGAATTTTCAGTTTGCCTCTCCTATAGTAGTATTGATTTTAAACTAATGTAAAGTGAAATCAGAACAGCATGAACTGCTTACCTTTTTGCTAGATAGTCAAATTCACATTCATAAAGAACACCGGAAAACGTTTTCGCTTGAAATTGATTTGTACTGATTTTATATAAAGGGGAATTCTAAATTGAATATTAAATGGGGAAGGTATGGGAATAGGGGTTTTCGAGTTATGAGTACCCAAGGGCTGATTGACAAGGTCGGCCAAAGGTTCGGTTTGAGAGAACGAGGCAAGACTGCTGCTTCAGGAGTCGTTGCTAAGGTCGTCCAGGATTCCGAAGAACATATGAAGAAAGAAGAGAGTTTTCAAAGTAATTTGATATCTGGCTTGAGATTTCTCTAAGAGTTATCGCAAACCAGACTTCAAATTTTCATTTTCGTTTTGAAATTTCCAAATGAAGCATTCGGCAGTGATGTTCTCGAGTATTCCTACGATGATTTGGCCCATGATCCGAATGGGGAAGGTCATGACTGAGAAAGTCCAGCACGATCCGCATGATCCATCCCCATTGTGGGGAGTTTTTATTTTTATAATTTAATTTTAATTAATAATTCCCCTTTATCAGTAAATACTGCGTGGTACAGAAAACATTCAGTATAAAATAGTCAGTATTCATGGTCGATCCTTTAGTGAGGGTTCAGTTCATATTAAATTTATATCTCGATCCAGACACACTTCCATCTGAAACAGAAAGCGTGATAAAGTAAACCGGACTCGAACATGTACTAATACTAAGGCAGTTATAAATAAAGAATGAGTATATTTTCGAGTTATCCTGACTCAGCAAGCTTTCAGATAGAGTAAAATATCAGTCGCTTAACTCTCACGTCTTCTTATTTGCCCAATCGAGAGTCGTACTCGCGAAGCTGTATTTAATTAAATAATCGAGTTTTGGGTTCGTTGAATGTCGCCCGATAAAGTATATCTCAGTATTCGATATCATCAGCTGTCCGTAGCCAAAGCTTTTTATAAAACGAAAAATTTGGCATTCTGTGGTACTTTGAGAGAAATAGTACCTACAGAAGTTGAGATAGATCGGGTCGCTTCCTGAGACAATAAAGCCTGAACTATCTGAAAACATATGCACCATTATACTGTTTGAGTTTGATCTAATCGGGCTATGGTTGGAGATTATATTGCATAACTTGGAGCAGTAGTAATTACTTACTATTTTTATGATTTTAATATTTATGCTTTAAATAAATTCACAGTAAAAAGTTGATGCTTCAAAATTGCAAATAAATCAAATGGTAAATTTAAAGATTTTTATTTAAAAGCAAATTCAATCTATTTCGATTTTTAGGTCATTTAATATGCAAAATTGATCATTTCATAATATTTGAATATTATTATGATAAAAAGATTAGAGATTAATAAATTTTTAAAGTACAGAAGCTTATATTTACAATATATTGTTAAATTAATGATGATTATGCAATACAGGTCTTAGATTCCAAAATAAAATTAATTTAATAGATTTAAATTACCACCTACTACATTTTTAATTATTTAAAATACTCTTCTTTGAGAATTAATTAATTTTTTTAATAAAAAATCTGAACTCTGATTTTTAGCAGGTCAAGTTTTAATTTCCAAATTAGAGCTCAATATTTCTCTATAACAACCACACTGAATGATTAAGTAATTAATTTTATTTATGGTCACTTACAGTTTCGTAGCTTCACTAATAATTCCATCTTGAGTGTTTAGACAAGCAACAGTTAAATTATCGTTGATTAGGTCTGAAATGCAGATTCTTTTTTCTTTAGAGTCAATCCCCAATCCAGAAAGATTTGGGACTAAATCATAGACAGTTTGCCATATTTTATTATTCTGGTCTGCAACTCTCACCACAGCAGTTCGGCTGCCAGTTGCTGCCGTCAGTGCGGGTGTTCTAAATAAATTAAAATATATCAGTATAATTTTATCATTTAGTTAACTTTTGCCTTCAAATATTGTTTCATTTTTTATTATAAATTTTTTGATCTAGCAGTACACTTGTGACTAAATCTACTGTGAATGCAAATTTTAAATAATATTAATAAAGTCTATTAGTGAATGTAATTTTTATTGAATTTGCTAAATATTAGAGTGCTGATGGACTAATAATATTGCATTTATTATAATAAACTTGAGTATTTGTGAGTAGAAAATAATTATATCTGTTGACTCAGGAATCTAACCTCAGCTTGAATAGGTAATATAGGTCGTTTGATATTGCTCCAGACACAACTGAATTCACTTGAATTGAAGTAGCTCCAGTAAAGTTACAAATGCATTATTAATTTAATTATTTTTAGTGTAACTAGTCGAGAGTCGGGTGCAGGCTGGGGACATAGTAAACTTAGTATCAGCAATGGATATAGGAAGATCAATAATAAGACGACGATTGACATTTTTACTGTGGTTTTCGAGATGAAATTATATTAATTGTAAAGTTAGTTTTTATTATTTTTGGTTCATTTTATAATCGAAATACCTTAAATAATTAAAATTTTTTAAATAAAAATATTTATAAAAAAAAGTAAATATTTATTCTTTTAATCGACATTGTTGACTATATTCATTGTCATAAAATATCCAAAATTTTAAAGTACCTTGTAAAATGAACTAAAAACAATAATGAGAATAAAATCTACCAACTTAAAAATACAAAACCCTCTGTTTTAAACCAAAAATAGCAGTATTTAATTATATAAAATCAAAATATTGAATCTAACACTGAATCTAATCTATTAACTATTCAAAATAACTATAAAAACATAGGCTAAGATCCAAATGCAATCTAGCTGCATGAAACAATAGCTGTTGGTGGATCAAACCCAAAACCATGCTTGCTCCCTCTGAATATTCCATATAAATATAACCGCATAACTCAAAATACTGATTTGGATTATATTCACAATAAGCAGCGGGTTTAAAGAAAGATAGATTATCAACACCAGAATTTGCATGAATTAAAGGGCAACAGCACATTTGTGATTGCGAGATCTTCGGTTGGGCTACAGCTTTATTTTACTGCGGTTTTATATTACTCGGGTTCTGATAATAAAAGGTCGTTGTGATGATATTTTTAGTTGTTTTAAGCCTTATTGACGGATTGATGTTAAATGGATTTAGCTTATGTGCTTTTATAATATGAAAAAATTCAAATAGATAATTTAATGGGATCTTTTAACAGAGATATTTTTTAAGATGACTTTTGATGACTTTTTAAACATAAGCTTTGAGTTATTAATTTTTGATTTGTATTGATGAGTAGTTTTCAGTGAAATCTCATTTACTTTCCTCTCTAAAAATGTTCATACTTGGATTTTGATTGATTTGTTCATTCTTACTCCCAGTAATCTCTTGGTTTGAGGTATGGGGTACCTATATGATAAGCAGAATGATTCATACTCTTGCAATACTTTTTGGAACAACTTTGACTGCATTCTCATCATTAGTCTAAAAGATTAAGCGTTATTAACTTACAGAGGAGCTGAATCATTTTCTGAAAAGCCACACTGCAGTTATTCTGATTGCATCGACTAAAAGTTACTGAATTTTTCCTACCGATTACAATAAAAAGAATAGCCATGCTGTTGCTTGACAACACCCAGATATAAGTTGAAGTAAAAGCAGAACTCCAGTCAGTCTTAGTATTCAAAAATATCAAAGCTCCAAGAAGCAAAAAGAAATATAGCTCATTGACTATTCAAATAACATTCAATTTTCTACTTTGATAAGGACGAAGGTAAACAGTGTAAATTATAAACACAATTTGAAGGAGTACTAAAATACAGATCATCAACTTTGAAGAGATATGCATTAGTGTGATCAGGATAGTTACATATAATGCTTTTCTGATCAACAACATCGCTGTGTATAATCTGCACTTTTTCTGTGGATTTATTTCCAGTAAGAACTCACCAAACATATTAAGGCTTTCATCTTTGGGTTTATTCTCAGAAAATGCAAAATAAATACTCACTGCTGTGACAACGATCAATATAAAAATTACAAAAAATGCATAAAATAGAGAAATTATTCTGAGGGTCTGTAAAGTATTAAACGCGTAGATTTCATTTATTGATACAATCAAGCAGATTTGAGCCATTTCTAATATACTGCGAATGTAAAATGCAAATGTGAGCATGAAGTAAACTTTTAGCGTTCACCACTCAATTACCTTTGTTAGTCAAACTCACTTCCCGTACGGCTTAAACTTCGCAATCAATATTTTTAACAACCAAACGCTGAGGTGAAGCAATACAATACCGGGTAAGGAGACTAAAGAAGGACTTGTATTGAAAACTGTACTTTCTGACTCAATTCCAATTGAGCTAATTAACGGGTTGCTTAGCTCAAAATTAAATTTACTGATCGTTGAGTCATAAACTCCTATTTTATTAAAAGGAATAATGCTTGGGAGGTTTAAAGCAAACTCAGAACCCATTATTACTGTAATCACGCTTTGAGGCAAATATGCTCTGGTTAGCAACAAAAGAAAGAACATTTGCATTTGGTTCATTAAAGACCACATGCTTTCCATAGATGACGTGTTCAACACATTTGCAAGAATTACGACTGAAGTTACTGCTCCTAATACAATTTTTATTGTTGTACTCAATTTA
The DNA here is from genome assembly GCA_021441665.1 of Euplotes cf. woodruffi 2 WChen-2021. Taxonomy (NCBI): domain Eukaryota; phylum Ciliophora; class Spirotrichea; order Euplotida; family Euplotidae; genus Euplotes; species Euplotes cf. woodruffi 2 WChen-2021. The sequence goes on along the minus strand of JAGYYN010038442.1, from coordinate 6,029 downwards.
TTTGCTGTATCTGCTAACTGACTATCCGACTGAGATGTGCTGGACGTACTTGTCGAGCTCGAAGTACTTGTTGAAGATGACGAGCTTGAAGGACTTGGTGTATTTACCGATCATGTGCCTGTATCTAATGTAAAACCAGAACTACAGGTCTTTCACACAGAGGCGCTTGCGTTTCATTCATCTCAATGGCTTGCAATACAGTCAAGAACAGTAAGTGTGATCAACTTTTTAACTGAGTCAGTGGGTCCAGAGATAGAAGTTACGATGTAAAACTTAATCTGGTAGTCTCCAGTTACTTGTGGTGCAACAATCGTCATCTCCCCTGTTGTCGAATCAATAGAAAACCAGTTTGCAAGGGTTGTGCCTGGATAGTTTTGCAAGCTAAACGACACTAAAGTTGACCCTGATGATGATCATGGCAAGTCTGGGGTTACTAAGTGGGTTAAATTCTCTAAAACAGAAATCGTCGATTTATATGTCCTGAAGCAAACATCTGAGTTCGTTGGAGTTAACGAATTATAGTCTTCTCCGAGATTTGTGTAAGCTGGTAACCCATTTGCAGTAATTGAGGCTCCAGATGTAATTGAGCATGCAGTGTCTGGAACTATATCTTCAATTCTAGCTCCAAGGATTCCCATAGTTAAAATAGTTGTAGCAAAATCAAGATGAACAGGAACTGACTCTGGCATAAACATTGTGACAAAAGCATTATTAGATATTGAACCTCCTATGAAAAATCTATAGAAGAAGATTAATCAGTAAATAGTCCATTATTAGAATAGTTGAATGATATAAGTTAATACATAAGAAACTCACCTTCCAGATGGAGTTTCCACCCCGCAGCCAAAGAGACTTCCAGAATGAGTTCTTATTGTGAACTCTTCAAGTTGTATGTTAAACATTATCAAAGATTGTAATGTTCATTCAGCAGTTGCAATTACATAATCTTCGGTTTGAGCTGATCCGCGTACAACTGATCAAAACTGGCTAGACTTGTACCTGTGTCCTAATACACTTCCGGTTGAAGCATTAAATCGAGTAAAATACAAATTTCGAGTCGGCCCAAATGTAAAGAAGCTGTAAATCAATGTTTTGTCGATACTTAAAAGAGACTCTGAAAATCCAGCAATTCAAGGTGGAGTCGGACATATCATCTTCATTGCCCAGTCAGACGATGATGCGCCAAGTGTCACTTTGTACAGATGCAAGTGAGTAGCTGTTGAGATCGGATCTGTTCCAAGTAAGAAAACGTGGCTGTTGTCCATCAGCAATTGTCCAAACGCATCTTGATTTATTTGAGATATATTTTGACAGGTTACTGATTGACTGCTAAATATCACAATCAAAATACTTTTTATTGGTAATTTTAACAAATTTTAATTTTATTCTACAAGTGTTATTATTTTTTATTTTTCAAAATTAGCTTATAAGAGGTTTTTATTTTTGAAATCAAATTGTTACAAAAATAGATATATTTTAAAATTATTATTTATCAGAGAAATTTCATAAATTTTTTTTAATTATAAGATTGATAATTAACCTTACATTATACTTCTGCTAATCCAATTAGATTTTACAAACAAAATGTTGATTTTTTACTAAAAATTAAAATAATAACTCCTAAAATTTAGCTCTTGTTAAAATATATCAAAATTATAGAGATACTATTGTTTGATCTAAAGTCATTTTGAGTAATTTGAATCTTTAAAAAAATCGAGCACTTATTAATTAATTCTAAATATTAATTGTTCTATCCAATGCACTGATGAACTAACCAACTAGTAAAAATTAAAATCACTAGCATATCAAAATTTCTCTGGCCTCATCAAATTTTAAAATGATTTAAAATAGCAGTCCTTCCAAAATCTCCTCCGATGCAAAATAAAATAAAATTTATTGTTATATATAAAATGTACCAAAAACATCAAACTTGACTTAATAAATATCAAAATTGCATTATTATTTGAGTGACAGAGTATTCGTAATCTGAACTAAGGCTGTAAACTAAAAGACCAGTGCTTGCCTTGATAAATACTTGCAGATCTCAATTGAATTTGAGCCGAAGTGTCCAATCAGTATATATCCTGAGTCGTCCGATAGAACATTGATCTTTACATCTGCTGATATCGAAGCCAGCCCAGCACTATACCACTCCTTTTCAGCTATTGCTCTTGTATATTTTTGTTAAAAAATATAGAAGTTTAGATTACAAATTTTGTGTTTTGAAGTAGGAAACGAGGTCACTGATAAATATTTACAGACGTGCAGAAATATAAATAAACCGGAGATGGATTTTTATATGCACAGGATCGAAATAGATTTGACTAATAAAATACTAAAGATGATAATTTTAAAACTCTCGGATTTAGATTGTATTTTTAGTCAGTTTAAAATTTGGTAGAAGGTATTTCTGCTTTTATAAAAGTATTTAGTAGGTTTTGTGTTTTATCGACTAGCTGAAATATTTGGGTAAATTATATTAATGTAGTGATATTTAATTCAGAAGATTGTAGCTGAATACAAGCTTGATTGATATCAAAATAATTATTTTGTAGAATCTGATTTATGATTGAGTCGGTAATTTTTATTTTGTCTAATTTTTTACTTGCGTTTATTGATTTAAATGCTAAAATTTAGGTGATTTGAGACAATATCTGATATATTTAGTGTTTTTACAAATATTTCGATTTTTAAATAAAATCTGGTCTAAATAGTGACAAGATTATTTTAAGTTTACAAAACCCATTTATGCTATTTATCAAAAATTTACCTAAAAATATTCGTAAATCATAAAAATATCCTTATCATAAAATTAAAAATCTCGATGAGCTTTTTACCTTTCAAACTACTAAAATATTACTTACACTTAAAAATCCATCAACCCAAAGCACCCATAACCTCAATCTAATTTAATCCAAATCTAAAACCACTAAAATCCAAATTACCGAACTAATTCCATTTAAACCCAAATACAAATTCTGATGAATTCTTACAAAGTCCTCGTTTCCAAAATTGCTCCACCTGAAGCCTGCAACTTAGTGATATCGACACTGGTCGAGCTGCTTGCAAAGTAAACATGAGTTTCTGAGCTATCGACAGCCAAGCTATTTCTGGATCGGAGCGTATGCAACTGAAGTTGTGAAGCCGATGGCACCTGAGTAATTCACTTTTCGCACTGCTCACCGGTTCGGTCTAAAGGCTAGTTAGACTCTGTACTTACGGTGACCCTGATGACCTGTAAATGTCGTATAACACGTAGACGTTCCCTGTAGATGGCCCAAAAACCATTGCGTACGCGTTAACTGAAGAACTACCAACGAAGTTATTGCCAATGGTCTTAATCTCGTACTTCGACTGGTCAGAAGAACATTGCAGCAAGTGGACGAATGGAATCAGGAATAATAACAGCATCATTATGATAAACAGAAAGTGCTGATGAACTTTTATGCGACGATGCTTCACGAAAACTGCATTTGGTAAAGGAATCAATGACATATTTATATTTCTAATTGAATTTACTAAATATTATTTTATTTTATTCAACTTTATTTTGTTATCATAAAATTAGACGGAGTTTATTAATCAGGTTTATTTTAGTAACTATTTCTGCTGCATTTATTGATACAGTTTATCAAATTATTCATAGTTTTTTTTTTTACAAAAAATCAAATTTAAATTAAAAAACTTCTCAAAGAAAGATTATATTATTTTTACAGATTTATTTCAAAATACTTTTAATATATCTAAAATACTATGTTTATCTTCAAATAAAAATCTAAATCTGCTGAATACATTCTATGAAATATATAAAGATTCTAAGTCGATTACCTCTGCATTCGTATTCTTTATTTTGCAATAAATAACTGATCTAGTACAATAAAATTAGGAACGCAATCTTTGGAATAACTTGTGAATGCTAATGCCGATTACCTGCACTGTGACCACCTGTAGTAATGCACTACAGCTGTCTTTGTTCACCAATATAAAATACCTCAGTTTATAATCTTATTTCCAATATTAAATCCTGCTGGATTACCACCGCAGTTAATATTGATGGCCTGGTTGCTAGCAAGTGCGTGACAGGGTGCAGTCGCGGTTTAGTACACAAGCATTCCAATTATTCAATATTGATTTGACTATAGTTCTACTTGATCCGGGGCTTTTACTAGAAAAGCATTGGATTCAGCAATAATCTAATGCTTTATGTGGAAGGTCACGTAGTTTGCCAAAGTTTTTGATTTTAATCGTGGTTTATTAACAACCTGACTATGAAGTTTTAAAAATTATATTTTTTACGGCTTCAATTAATATTGAGAATTTTTTGAGGTAGATAAAGAGTATTGAATGTTAAATTCCGAATGGTTTGGTCCGATAAGGTAGTCTTTTTAATGCAGAATCTGAGTCTTTTTCATAGTATCCGACTTCAACTGTTTTAATGCTATGTGCTAATTGCTGACAGTTCATAATTCCTTGTTCAATGTTTTCAAGTCTCCATGGCTTTTGACTCCAATTGCTATTTTTTATTGTTCCTGAACTATAAAAATTATGATTAAATAATATTTTCTTACGAATACAGGTTCAATACTTGAATTTTTGACTTTTTAATTTTTGTGAAGTCTCACTCAGAATCAGTCTCGATTGTTCAGGATTTAAATCCAACTTCGGATCAGTGTGAAGCTGCGACAACCAGTATTTCAAATTCTTTTTGGGTCAAGTGCATATTAGACACAATAAATGAGCTTGGAACTCAGCTGGATAAAGATTGTACAGCGACTAATAAGCAGTCCAAATATTCTCAGCACTTAACCCTATCTGCCATAATGTTATTAAACCAAAGCACTTCAACATGAGGTGGAAGTGAGTTTTGCAAAAATTTATTAACCGTCGCAGCTTTCCACTTTGCCACATCATTAATGATGACCTTATTTAGTTTCAGGGAGAATGCACTTGGACAAGTCCTATAAATAAAGCCTCCACATATTATTTTAGTTAAAATACTATATAATTTTGGACTTAAAATCTATCGATGCAAAGATTAACTAACGATTATTGCTACGAACCTTCAAATAGAGATCAGAGTACTCGTCATTATAAGATAAAAGCAGTTCACTGCTGTTGCATTTGACTTGGTCTTGATCGAGATACTTCTGCTGTATTTCTTCGAGTTCTTCAGCAGTTATTTTACTAATGCTCTTTGTAATCGACTTTCCTATACCAGATTAAATCATTTTTTTATTCGTCAATGGGTTTAGCGAGTTATTTAAATTCAATAATTTTGCGATAAATTAATGTTGATCTTTATAGGAAATTGATGGTGAATATTTAGAATGTATTGTTTAATCGTAAAACTGAAAATGATGCAAGATTGATATGCTTATTTACTAATGGTCTTGCGAACAAGCTTTGCTAAACAAATAGTGACAATTGAAGTATTGGGTAAGTCCACGCTTTTTTCTTGTTCAAGTAAATATCGTTGAACTTCTTGATGAATTTTATTGATTTCATTATGAATAGCATAAGAACGGTCTTCTAATCGATCAAAATCCTTTTGTAACTCTGCGTTAAGATTCGTTAACTTGTTATTTATTTTGAATTTGAATAATCTTGTTTTCCAATTTTGTGATTTTATTTTCAAGTAATTTATTTTGATGTTCGAGATCTTCATAGAAGTTTTGAGAAGTTTCTAATTTTCTCTTAATCTTTTCAATCTGAACCAGCTCCTATTCCAAATGAATAAAAAACAAAACCAACATATTTTTAAAATAAATATGAAATAAAAATAAGATTTTACCATTTTTATTAGTTCAGCGTATTTTAGCTTATCTTCAAGTTCAACTTGGAGCTGTGATACTTTGGCTTCATCCAAAGCGACAGCTGAGTAGATATTGAACTGTTTATTAAACACCGGGTGGACTTTGTCAACAGCTGGATCGTACTTTGATTCCTCACCTCAAATCCACACTTGATTTAATATGGAGAACAGCTTATCTGAGAATATCGAAAATAGTCAGTCTTTGCATAGCTCTATA
>JAGYYN010038324.1:0-15515 GCA_021441665.1 Euplotes cf. woodruffi 2 WChen-2021 | reverse complement strand
AAAAAAAACAAAAATCACTTCAAACCGGACTAAACCTATAAAATAAACTTATAATATTTTTTTTTAATTTTATCACTTTGCCCTATTAAAAAATAGTCCCATTCAAAAAAATACCAATAAACTTCATCCAATCCAAAATTCCTAATGACCAAAGCACCCAAATCTCTTCCACCCAATCCTACACCCTCCCTCTACCTCCACCCTCTCACTCTTTCCCCTCTCATCCATCACCACCAGCATATACCCATATCTCAGCCCCTCAATCCCCATTCCCAATATCTGTACCTTAAATCAACTGACAGCACTAAATTTATTTACAGCTGATTTAAATGACATCCTCTGTCCATCACGCAGACGCTGTTTTTATTAACGAACAGACTCAGTTGTGACTATGATATAAATCAGCAGATTTTGGTGTGATCACGTACTATTTACGGGGCCATTCCTACAGACGATTTGGATTTACAAGGCACAGAGGATGGTGTCGAAAACAGATTTTAGCTACTTTCATTGGTATTTGTGATCAATCTTAACAGATGATATTACTGAAATTACGGAATTATATGGTTCTTCATTGCTCAATCTGCAATATCGTCAAGCGTCAGGTCTTTTGTATTAAACGACTTCAGATTGTCGTAAAACTTCGATGCAATAAAATTACTTATGTTCGACGAGATTAATAGAATATGCTCGTATGGGTTTGGCACGAAAACTAGACCTCCGGTGGTGAATAAGTCTGTACTTTGATCTTGTGTAGATTCAGATGTAGTTTTAGGTTTTGTTACTTCTTCACAGTTTGGATAGAACTTCCGCCATTTGAATAGTTTACCTTTGATCATGTTGACTTTACGCTTTTCTTTTATTTCACTAATCTAAATAAAGCATATTAAAAATACAAAATTAAGCTGAAAATATATTTTTAAGTGAATTTTAAATAAACTTTAATCTGAATATATTAATATTTCAAAATAAATTCTATGATTTTGATTATCTTCTTTAAAAACTGATAATTTATATTTAACAGTATTTTTTAGCTTTCTGCGACAGATTTGGGATAAAAATAATTTTTGATGATTAAGTAAAGCACTTTTTTGAATATTGACATAAAAAGGCAATAAAAAATTAAATCTTTAAATACTGTAAATTGAATTAATAAAGCCCAACTTGTAATTTTACATTAACAGCGATACAAAGAGCTGATCATAATTAATGATTCAGCCTTATTTAATTTTACGAATAAGCTGACGACCAATATTAGTTGCTAAGTAAGCTTGAAAATCTGAAACAAAATAATCTTCCATCCTATCTAAATTTGGAGATTTAAGGTAGTAATATCTAATCCGTAGAAATATTGTGATTGCTGTTTGTATAAGATTTTGATATTTTGATTTGCACCATTCACAATTGGGTTAAATAACCTGATAGTTATAAAATAGCAGATTTATGATAACCCTGATTACATTGCTGCTGCTGTTTTCTTTACTAAAGTCTTCATTTTCTCTGAATCACAGACAATTTGGATATTTGTTCTTGAGTGTGTGTATCACACACAGCTTGAATACGTTCACATATCATCTCCTTGCTGTAGGCGATTGAAGTTACTTTCAGACGAGAAAATTAAACCACAATAATAATGATGTAAATGCTTAAAGATATAGTTATGTTGTAAAACTGCGTGTTTATCAAATTATGTTGCTGACACTAAACAAATTGCAATTGGAGATTAACTGTAACTTTTACATTTTGATATTGGTAAAAGCAAAAATAAGCTAATTTAATGCTAAATAATACCTGAAATAGATTTATCTGAGGACGTGTTGAATCTTTCTTTCTCTGGCTCCCAAATCTTCGAGTTTGGCACTTCTAAAAATAATGTTAAGCCGGAGCTTGATTTAAAAATAAAGTAAACGGGGATATGAGCTTACCTCAAAATACTCTTTCATATTCAGCTTTGGTAAAGACGTACTTTTTCGAGTCGACTTTAAAGCTGTGAGTCATTGCAGACGGAAGTTTTTTGAACTTGCCGTAGAAGCCGTGAGAAAATTCTCTATAAGATGCGGTGAATTCAAAGTGAATGTGCCATATCAGCTCTATCGTGTACGAAGGAAAGGTCTTAATCGGCTCTTTGACTGAAAGAAGCACGAACTTAGCATATTCAGTCAAATACAGCATCGCTGCTTCCTTAGATAACATCAGCTTTGACTGTAGCTTCAGTATAAACGGCTCTAAAGATATCAGAGCTTCGATGATGCTGTTGAAGAGAGCCTGCACTGAGACAAGCTGGGAGTCGTGCATTAGTACTTTCATTTTGGCAAAATTAATCGTGTCTTTATCCTCATCTTCATTTATTATCGTATAGTTTTGCATTAGAGCCCGATATAAGTTATTTTAGCTTCAGTTTCCTGTTTATTGAGAAATCTTCTGAGATCGAGTACTTTTCTTCAATAAATTTGACAAACTTCGGTATGAGCTCTGAGTTTACATATACTACTGAATAATAGTCGCTCATGTAGATACTATGATCATAATTGGGCCAGACTCAATAAAACGGGTTGATAATTCAGCTGTATCTATAAAAAGCATTAAAACTAGTGACTTTCGATTCCTATTTCACTCGATGATTTAATAAATCATCATCAACCATACAAATTATTATATATTCAAGAGACTAAATAAATCTAAAGCAACTTGACGTATTTTATAGTCTCAAGCGATAACTCAAAATAGCGAGTAAAAAATGTACCTATCAAGCACTTTTAATGTGAATCCGTAGCTGCATCGCTCTTCACACCGGATGCTGGATATATAAATCCGATCGACATAAGTTCCAAATATTTCGTGGCAGAATTCAGAGTACACATCGTGCAGTTTGATTAAAGAGATCCAGATGATGTCGATCAAAGGGGGAGCAATTAGCGACTGGCACACGAATGGCTGGTCTGGATCGTTGTGAACTAAATGTCGGGATAAAGCCTATCAACTTACCTCCTGCTTCGATCTTCTCTTCGATGATCGCTTCTCCGACGAGGAACATGAACTTCCTGAACTCTGTAATTAGAATATGTGCAACTTGCGCTAATACTGACTGTCCGAGATCATTCGTCAGCTGCGAGTCTAAAAAATAGGTTAGCAAATTATATCTTTTGAAGGGTTGATGAATCATCAGAGCTGAGTTGAAATAAACGGAATGGAAAGGTATTTTTTACGTGTTTTATTATACTTTAACTAATATACTCAGAGATTTATATGATTACCTAATTGCACTATCCACTTCAAAATTATGCACATTACTAGTATAAATAATCCTTTTTAATTGTAGGTGTATTTGGTATAAAAAATTGTAAAAGTAAAATAGATTGAATTTATAAGACTACTCAATATAATTAAAAATCATTTTTATTCAAAAATTATTGTGATCGATGTATATATTTTTGAAAGATTATTCAACCAATATCGTATCCAAAACTTTTATTTTGTCTTAGTTGAGATAGCAAGCAATTTAGTTGTAGTTGAAAATGTATTATAGCATTTGGTTGCTGTTTTAAGCTGGTATTGTGAGCATAGATTTACTCGATTTCAACTTAATATTTCTTGCCAACCAAGATATAAAACTAAAAAAATCAATATTAACCGATATACCAACTTAAATTAATATTCTTCTACAAAAACACCGATATTTTATTAAATCTACAGGAAGCGAGCACAATAGCGGTTTTTTTCAAGAGCTAAAGTTTAATTAAAAAAATTGAAAATAGATTTAAATTGAAAAATTCTACAAATAAAATTATCATATCAATTCCGATTAAAATAAGTAGCAAATTCAAATTAAATATATCTTCGAAATAAGTCTGAATAAAAGTACAAAAGCCTGACCATAGTGTTTAATTATCTCTTCGACAGTGATATCGGATATAAACCCTTTATTAAAGTCATAGTCCATGATTTTTTGAAGTCTCTTCAGCTGTTCCTTGCGTTTTTCTTTGTCATTCAGGTAGTCAGCCTTATTCACCCATCCTCATCAACTATTTCCCATTCAAGATATTTGGATCTAAATAAAAAACTAAGTGAATTTAGCTTTAGCAAAGATCCAAAAGGCAGACGGATTGGTTTTTATATATAAAAACTACTGTTTTTATATCGCTACAAAGCAGCAAATAAATTAGCGGTTTTAGATGGAGACAACAGCGGCTGCAAGATGGCTTACACAAATATTATTTATTACAATTTCAAACTTCAGTATTAATTTAGAAATAGATGAAGAGAGGTTTCAATTGCCGATTATTGAAAATTTTGAGGGATACTAGAAAGCTGGAATCAAACCAAAGAATCAGAATTGTTTGTTACGTTGGAATGTAACGAAGAATGCTGATTATCAGATTCCTCTCTAGATAACTTACATCTGTTACAAATCTTTCTGAAAGAGAAGTTCAAGTTGCCTCATGAGAAGCAAACCCAGTCTCCAACTCTTTCAGGGTAAACTTGCCAGCCTTCGTCTTGTGCCTGGGAGTCTGGCTGGACCGGCTGTGGTTGTTGGACTCGCGTCGGCTGCATTTTTGCTTTGAGCTTGAGTTTGTTCATGTTGTTCATGTTGTTCTCGTCATTTTTCTTCTTGTTTTTGAGCTCTTTCCTTATGATGTGCTGCGGTTTACCATCGCAGTCTTCTTTAGTCTTGATCTTGCAGCACCTGTTGCACTTTAGCCTTCCGCAGAAGTTGTAGTTTTGGCAGTATGATCAGACCCAGCCTCCATCGGGGAAGTTAAAAGTATTATTCAAATCAGACTTTCCTTTAGTAATTTTTATTCGTTTGTGATGATTGAAGTTCTCCTTATTACTAGTGCTGCTGTTGTTGCTTGTCGCACGCTTGCTGACCTTCTTTTGTCCTTCTTCCTTCTGATCGCTTTCCTGGACGTTAGCTGAGCTTGGCACAAACACAGTATTTGAGATATTAACTGGCGGATTATATCATCCGATAGATCCGTTAGACTGCAGCTGACCAAATGCGCTAACTGTGCAATTTGCTGCAGCAATATTTTGATTCGCGAAATCGCTCAAGATCTGGGGAAGCGGACGGTAGTTTTTCGGGTAAAACGGCTGGTAGTCATTCACGGAGTGGAGACTTCCAAGTTTATTTTGGCGCATTTTTACTTGAAATCGTCGGTTTGGTCGGCCTTTCGCTTTCGAACATATTTGATATATTTCTGCTGCTTTTAATCGGCACAAACTGCTTTGTTTCTACCTTCTGATGCTGCACTGGAGTTCCTTCGAGCAGCTTGATGAGTTCATTGTCAAGGACTTTATTTCCTTTCGTCGTCGTCGGTGATCAGGCTATTTAGTGAGTGCATAATATCGAGTAATGGAGACGGAGAAGCAACTGGCGACTGAAGGTCATGTAGTTTTGGTGGAGTTATGAACAGCATCGACTGGAACCCTTTACAGCTTTCCAGAATTTTATTCGCGCTTCAATCGTCTCCGTATTTGGACTGAATTAAGTCCTTGATCTCGAGTTTGCCATTCTTCGTGATTTCATTTAGTAATTCACCAGTATTATTTTGACATCTGCTTCCTTTCGTTTACTGGTGTTTCTTTTAATATGAAATTGTGCAGGTTGATGATTTTGTGCGAGAGCTCGGTGATAGAATACTTCTCCTCGTCCTCATCAACGTCTCCCAGTAGTCTTGGCGGCTCCTTTGTAACTGTTATCTACAGTTTAGGTTAGAGTACTTTTTATTTTGCTGTTCAAAAAGATACGGAATTGAAGATGAACGAAAACAAGTTTTTGATTATTGTATCTTGTAATGCAAAAATTAGAGAATTAAAATTTGATTTGTTAAATTATTTTATAAATAGCTTAGAGTTTATGCGATTGTCAATATACGGATTTAGATTATTATACTTTAATTACATTAAAAACTAGAAAATAAATAAAAATAGTTTTTAGAGCGAAAGGAAAATGCAGATAGTCAATTTACTGCATTTAATAACAACAGGATTTAACGAAGGTAAAAAATGTATTTTAATTATCCGTTATTATACTAATCAATCAAAAAAGAGGACTATATCAGATTAAAACTGATGATCTCTAAAACTATTCGTTAAAATTAATGCAAGCTAAGAATAAAAATATAGCAGATTAAAATCTAAACCAATAGTCCTACCTTCTTATTAGTTTTAGTCGGCGTAGCTATTTTATCAAAATGCTGCTGTTTGGCTTCTTCCTGGTCCTTGTGCGTAATCTCAGTCTTCATACCTTTTGAATTATATTTTGATTAATATTCAAAATTAAATTAACGGAATTAGGAGCATAAATATTGAATTAAAATTACTTGAGATTGTAATAAAATTTCTGATCAAATAAACAAACCTGCAACTTACAAAATCAAATTCATTTTTGTTTTATTAATCAAAAATTTATTTTTTCACAAAATTTTTTATTTAAAAATAATTATTTTTGCAATAAAAATATGAAAAAATTATATTTTTTTGTAATAAAAAGCTTAGCATTATTTATTATTTTTTTGTGCTGAAACTAGAAATTTTGTGTTGTCAGTGAATTACTTAATGCAAGTAAATTTAATTAATTTGGTCGTAGATAGTTTCATCTTTCTCGTCGTACTCTGCATAGCGCGTTCGAGACTTCGAGTTCTTCAGCGACTTCTTATTCGACGTGCTGGAGTCTTTCAATAACTTCCGCTTGGACTTGTCTGGGAAGTAATGGAACTTATTCACAATGTTTTTGTTGTTGAAGATACGGCCGTTCTTCAGTATCATCATCTTCATCTTCTTTTGCTTCTTGTACTTCCTGTGGTAACTCAAAGATGCGTTTGAAGGGCTTTTGCTGCCTGATGAAGACTGCGAGCTTTCAACTGCGTTTTTGTTAAACATTTTATCGTCTTTTTCTTCGTGATTCCGCGCTGTCTGCGACCCGTTCATTATTAATGCATTGTGCTTGTTTACGATGTTTCTGTTTAGCTCAGTTTGCCCGATTTTGTTATCGATGTTGTAGAAGTTTTGGAAGTGCTTTCTTTCAGAGACCTTTGTGCTTTCACAATGTCTCTTTGATGGATGGTGCGAACTTGCTATTTGCACTCCTGTTATGTCTTCAAGCAGCTTGTGATCAACTGTCTCCTGTCTTCCTTCATGCTTATCTCGATGCGTATAGTAGTTGTTGTTAGTGCTCTTGTTGTGCACTTGCCCAACGTTAGATAAATTTCCATTCCGCTTATTTTTCTTGACTTGCTGCTTGCCGATGTTCGAATTGCTTGCACAAGTTCGAATTTTAGCTCCTAAATTTTTGTAAAAATGGTTCGATTTAATCCTCGATAAAGAATTCTGGATTTTCTTCGACTGGTCTGCAAACTTCATCTTTTTCTTTTGTGATAACTTGGATTTAGAGTCTCTGTGCTTTGAGGTCTTTTTGCAGTTTTTAGTAGATCCCGATCTTCACGAGAGATTAGAAGTAAATAGCTCAGCTACGTCTTTATTCGGAGTCTCAGTCTTCTTGTCTCAGGTTGTGTACCTAAATAATTAAGTCTTAACTTTACCTTTTTGAAGTCTGGATGTTAAACTTTGAACTGTCAGCGTGCTGCAGATCTTGGTTGACAAGCTGCTCCTCTTCTTTACTGCTTCAAATCAAGATTGCGCTGTTGTTTTTATTTTGAGGCATCGTGCTGATGTTCATCGATGAGTTCTCTGACAGTAAGTGGTTAATCACACTGTTGTCTCTGTTTTGCAGCTTGCTCTGGTTCGCTTGGTTTTTGTAAGGGAACTTCCTCCGGTTCCTTTTATCGTTCATTTGCAAAGCTCCGTACTCTGAATTTAAATGCGTTGAGGCATTTGTTTTATCATTACAGTTAATATTCGTATAGTCTTCGCAATCGTATCTGTTTCCTTTCAGCTTCATATTTACTGATTCGAACTGATTGTGACTTGAAATGTGATCCTTCTGCAGTGAGCTTCATGCAAGACTAGAGAGTCCGGAACCTCACAGATCTTTATTAGAAAGTCGATTTGCAAGTTTGCCGATATTTTGCTTCCAAGCCTTAATTGCATGATCATGCTTATCATTTCGGTCGTATTCTTCAGCAATAAAAGATCCGATTTTTTCTGTATAATTAAAGACTTCCTGTAAAATTGGTCCGGGGTTGTTACAAACTTTCATTCACGATTCGACAGTCAATTCGAGTTGTGAGAGTTCCTTGTCGCTTGTTGACTTCATCTTAATAAAATCTTCATACGAGTTAATATCATTAATCTTGTAGTAATTCGAGGAGATCTGTAGTTTAAGGTCGTCAATGAACTTCTGCTTTCTCCTGGTTAATTCATCAAAGTTTTTGTTAAAGGTCAAAAAGAATTTTTCGATTTCTGATGAAATTTTTAAATTTTTATCTCTCAATTCACCCCGAAGATTATTAAGAACTCCAATGAGATTATTTGCTTTGCAGTGGTATTCGTTGATAATCGTCTTGATCTCCTGCTTCATGGCCTTCGTGTCTATTTTAAACTGCGTGATGGTGTGTTGGTGGCCTTTGTGCTCTTTTTTGCAAAGCGAGCACATGTAGTGCTGGTCAGTCTCGCAGAAGTACTTGATTCTTTTATTCGGATGTCTTCTGCAACTTCACACATCTTTGCTTTTCTTGCGATATGAGCTCCTTCTGTCCTTCGATGACCTGTGTAAGTTATCAAGGTTCCTTTCTCTTTCTGTCAGAGGCATCGAGATAATTGCTGAGACTTCATTATTGAAGTTTTTATTAAAAATTTTTGAAGCTGAGTCGCTAAACTCCCTCTCTGTGGTGAGAGGCTGATTCAATATGGACTTCGAAGTGTTCTCGCCTGAGAACTCCCTACAATTCGGGGTTATATTATTCGTCTTTATTCAGTAGCTATTGTTATTTGAGACAATCGAGACGTAAGTTTCGGTTTGACTCTTTGTGCTTGAGGAAGCTTCTGCGAAGCCGATCGAAATTACTCACGACTTCTTTATGTTCAGTTATAACATCTGGATTCATATTTTCTTGTGAAATGTTCTTATATTTCGACAGCCCATTTGAAATGTACTCTAAGTCGTTGTCATAATTCCAGTTTTCTTTGTTGGTTTCAGGAGAAAATGATTTCATTTTTGAAATTTTAAATTATAACAATCAATATTCAAAACTTAAGCTTACTCTGATTGTTTTAAAATAGTTTAATATTACCATCATAAAATGGAAGTGGATAAAAGCGAAAAGATTTTTCATATTTTGCACTTCAGTAATGTGTATAATTTAACTGAAAGAGAAAAGGAACCAATCGGAGGAGCAGCCAGATTTATTACCGCGACTCAGAAATATGCCGACCTCAATCCTTTGGTATTATTCTCAGGTGATATATTTTCACCTTCAAGACTCAGCCTTGTCATGAAAGGCAAACAGATGATTCCTTTCCTTAACCGGTTCAAAATCCACGCGGCGACTTTAGGAAACCACGATCTTGATTTTGGCATAGAAAGATTTGTAGAACTGAAAAATTGGACGTCTTTTCCTTGGGTGCTATCAAATGTCAAAAATCCTGAAGAAACCGCGCCGCTTGGAGACACGATCGATCACGTCATTCTCACTCACGAAGGAATTAAAATTGGGATCATTGGGCTAAATGAAATCGACCTCCTCGAGAGCATAGTTGATCTCGAAGACGACGACTACGCTTATGAGGACTTCATAAAAAGCGCGAGGAATTGGTGTGCTAAACTTCGTGAAGAAGGCTGCGAAATCATAATCGCACTGACTCACATGAGCCTTGCAAATGATAAATAAACTCACGCAAAAAGTCGACGACCTGGACTTGGTGCTTGGAGCTCACGATTGCTGTTCTGAGCTGGTCAATATTAACGATACGATGATTTGTAAAAGCGGCACTGACTTCAGAGAGTTTTCAATAATCAAAGTGAGAACGAACTGTGCTCCCACCAGCCTCGAACAAGAGCCCCACGAAAGCATTATTAATTTCAGCAAGAAGCTCATTATGTCTAAGACCAAAGTTGCGGTGACAAAAGAATATGAACCGAATATCGAAATGAAAGATATCATCGATGGGTACTGAGAAGAGTTTAGCAAATAAATGCAATCAAATTGCGTGAATTTCAGGCGTAGAGTTAGATGCTAAATATTGAACAGTGAGGTGCCAAGAATCCAACATCTCGAATTTTGTTGCTGATGTTGTTCGATACACTTACCACACTGACATTACTATTATTAATTCAGGCGCTCTTCGCACGAATGACATCATTCCACAGGGAATTTTATGATGGAAGGAAATAGATCTTTTACTTCCGATTCTTGAGGCAGTCTGCAGAATCAGAATCAATGGTGCCACATTGATCAAAGTGCTCGAAAATGGACTGTCTCAAGTGCCCGAACTTGACGGTAAGCTATCATACCGATTTTTTAATTTAATGGATAAAGTAAACATTTTTCAATCAAAAACTGATCTATTTTTAGGCCGATTTCCATGAATCTCAGGATTAAGATTAAAGTATGACTCATCCAAGCCACCAGGATCAAGAATTTTAGATGTTTTTGTTGGCAGAAGAAAACTCAAAGCTGATAAGCTTTACACATGCTCTCTTCCTACTTTCCTGTACAAAGGAAAAGATGGGTATGATAGCCTTGCAACCTGAGAGCTTGTAAGCGATGGTAGATCAGGACTTACTGTAAACCACTCTGTTGTGAGCTTTTTAAAACTGCTCATTAAGGATGACGAATGTGTGCCAAGTAAAAAGCAACATCTTGTCAAGAATGCTTTAAGCATTGTTAACAATAATACTGATTTTGATAATCAATCCTCACAGGAAAATGATGGAGACTTTACAAGCCAAGATGAAAATGGAGAAGACCTCAAGTATAAATTTTATAAAATCTTCCCAAAGATCGACGGAAGAATTACCGATGTTAATGCTAACTAACCAAGAATTTTATTCAATTTTGGTCCTTAACATACTCACAAAAATATAAATTTTAAGTAAAATATTTTTGCTTATAGCAAGTCTCAAGCATTTATTAAATTGAAAAATACCAATTAATTTGTTGGTGAATTAAGTAAAAAGATACAACCTGAGCACGATTTTTATTAGCTACTCAAGATTTTATCTTTCTGTCAGCATTCTTGAACATATCGAAGCATTTTGAAGTTTCTAAATCAGAGCCTATCCATCATCATTGCAAAGTTTCTCTCAGTATTAGTGAGTATCTTGTAGTCGAACTTGCTTAAGGAGTATTCTCGAAGATACTGGTGGAACATATAGACTCCTTTGACCCATCTGACAATTCACCCGAGGCACTTGTTAATTTGTTCTGCTTTATCTTCTTTAAATCTTTCGTCTCGAATAAACTTTTCGATTTCTTCAAAAGTCTGTTGGTTGATAGACTCAAGCTTGAACTCTTTTATTTTCGATAAAAACTGGGGATCTGAGATAATCTTAAAAGCTGTCTTCCAATAAGACACGTGCAGCTTTCCATCTGCTGTTGCCTTGCGCTCGGGCTTGCAGTTGAATAAGATTACCAACGGGGCTGAGAACACCTCGTAGACCTTATTATAGTTGCGAATGCTTTTCAACCCGCAGACATCGGTGATCGAAAAGCTATTTAAAAGCTGTATTGCTCGCTTCTTTCTGTATTCGTCCCATTCCTCGACTTTTTCGTTGTTAACGTACTGCTGAGGCGGTTCGATTTCGTAGTCGGCGTAAAACTTAGACCGCTTGTGCCTGATGGCCTGCACGATGTCGATGTTGTCTTCTTCCAGCTGCTTAGTTTCCCTCGACAGCAAGTATATCCTTGAGCAAAGGTGGTCTTTATATGCTGTATGCCAGTTCTTATTCACGTTGACCACAGCTTTGCACAAGTCCGGCAGATCGAGGAAGTAATATACAATATTCGAAATTATCTCGTGGTCGAGTCTTCCAAAAATCCCCGTCTTCGTTTTATACGTCGATTTGCTGTGATGCATCATTGTCTCGAAATTCCTCGATTTGCTCGGCGTCGCTGTCATTTCTAACTGGAGGTTGCTGGAATCAAACTTAGACACAATCGTGAAGAAAGACCGTCAAAATGTATCGAAAGAGGTAAAGAATTCTATCAGCGACTGCTCGTTTGTCACTCGATTTTTAGACACGATAATTTCTGGGATTTTACTGACTGATCTTGCGATTCTTAGAAAATGCAGTGATTCTTCATCGAGATAGTGATGTTCGCAATGCGATACTATTTTTCGCAACGACGAGATGTTATTTAGAACACTTTAGCTTAATTGAATACAGAATCCTCCAGTTTTCGAGACACTGGTACATCTTCTCAATTTGCTTGACTTCTTCAATGCTAAAAGTCGAGTTTACGTATTCATTCGAGATAAAGTTTAGTGGATTGAGTATGATTTGTATCGAAATTCAAGCTTTCATCCAAAGATAAATCTGGAATATTCCTTGATTAATACTCGATATGCCATCGATGCTTCATTGGTCTTCGATCTTTGATATATACTTCATCGACCTTTGCACATTTTCAGTTTTAAATGCGTATTTATTAATGTTCTTCAAAAACACATAAAAGTTATTGCTGCTGATTATAAGCGACTGGAAAGCGGAGAAGTAGTCGATTACAACTCCGCCGTTTGGCTTTCCGACTCGCTTAGGCTTGACATCGGTTAAAATACAAAAGGCGGAGATTATTTGCTTCACAATCTTATGCGGCTTAAAGATCTTCTTCAGCTCTTCGACGTGGTACTTTGAAATAAAGGCAATATCGTCATGCAGGAAGTAGTCAAGCATTTGCAAATGAGGCGAGAAGAAGCCCCCAGATTCATAAAAGAACGATAGCTTTCGAAACATCGAATCTGAGTTATAAATCTTTAAGTTCTCGATCTCTGCGATGAATAAAGACAGCCGCTTGTCTAAGTGCTCGATTACAGCATTCCTCCACTTGCGATTTATAAGTCTCAGCTTTAGTGCTTCCTTGGACGGAAGAAAAGTGAAGATCTCAGCTAAGATGTTTATATCTAACTTATTGATGATGCAGTCCTCTTCCTTATTTGCGAGTCGAACGTGGCTGAGGTTGAAAGCAAAGTTTGTGTCTCGTGGCATAATGTCTATCTTCATTAAGTACGACTTGAGCCGGTAGAACTTGTCCATCATTTGATCGACGTAATTACTAAACTTAAATAAATTCGAGCTCTCGTCAATCGTAGAAAAGTTGCGAACTCTATATGGGTGGATCAGGATATGGTACGAGACTATTGCGCGTCACCACGAAATCAACTTCCAAAGAATCGAACTGATCTTGGAGACCTTTGTCTCTTCAAATGTCGATCTGTTGAGGAACTCAAAAGCTTCTAGCATGACTTCCTCTTGGATGTTGTCTTTGTCAAACATCGCGAAGTTCTTTTTGAAGTGAATGTCTCCGAGGATTTTGACAGCTGACATCTTCCATATTTCCTTAAGTTTTCCATCAGCCTTCATGACCCGTTTTGGTTTTTGATTGAAGAGGACGCAGAACGGGGCAAACAGCATATCGTTGTTTTCTTTCACATTATTTGCTGCGAATTTTAAATCCGACAGATCTTGAGTCGTAATCGACGTTGATATAAACTTCAAAGTTTCAATGAAATTAAAGTTGACCCAGTTTCCGTTTGAAATCGGAATCTGAGTGTCAACTAGCTTCATAAACTCCTTATTGAGCTCGTCGTTAGTTTCGATGAATAAATTAATGTAGTCTGCTTCTTGCTGAAGCCGCGTTGGAAGATACACTCTGAAACTGTCTCGAAATAACGTAGAGACTGCTGTAAGCTTTATGATGACCTTTGTGTTAAGAAAATCAGCGATGTAGTATAAAAAGTCTGAGTTAATCACATCCTTAAGCAACTGCTTTAAGTACGGCTTCATCGGCATGTTCGACTTCATCCTGCTGCGAGTCATGGAGAATCCCATTGAGTCGTAGCGAAGCTTATGTGGAGACTCTATGTAGTTACTTTCATCACTGAGTTCTTCAATAATTTCATTCGCATCGTAATTTGCAGGTTTTGAAGCCGTAACAATTTGAAGGTCGCTTTTAGAATCTTCTTCGCGACTCGGACTTTGATCGCCGCTATTTTCTACAAAAGGGTACTGTTTTTTAAGCGCTTCTTTCTTCTTATTTTCTCGTTCGATTCTTCGCTTTTCCATGATTTTATTAGCTCATTCTTCGATTTGAAGTTGGAGATCCTTTCCAATTTTATTAGTTTTCTTCCTGTTGAGTTCCTTATTCAAAGTACAAAGGAAATGGGCAAGTTTGTTCTCTCCTTTTGTTTTATTTGTCAAATTTAAAAGTTCTACAAAAACAAATAAAGCGCAATATAATACCGTTAATTTTGCAACGACTGTTCACAGACTTCAGAAATGGTGATTGATCTTTTCTCCGGGCCTTTGCCTTTTGAACTCTATAATTATATAAGTCTCGGAAGATAAAGGTGGCCTTTACCAGTAAGTTATGATCTATTAAGTCTTGATTCTCACTGAAGCTTTCCTCTGTATTTTCAGACTTGTACAGCGACCGCGTTGGTGAGTAAAACTTTTTCTCTGCTGAATTGTTCTTTCCAACAACATGATTCTTCATTTTTAACGCTCGGATTATTTCAAATTATTATTTATTTTAGATTGAGACTCAGCTGTTTTTATTTTTGAGAAATAAAAATTTTGATGTTTTTTTATTTTTATAAGAATTTAAGACCATCAAAGTTTAAGATTTAATTATAGATTTTATGTTGAAATAAAAAACTATGTGATATAATTACACCCGGAAATGATCTATCAAGTTAGATGAGAACCTGATTCATTGAGAGATTCGGTGGACCATTACTTTGTAAATAGCAAGTGTCTCATAACTGGCAACGATTCCTCGAAGCTTTGAGTTAGTCTATCAAGAAGCAAGTTTGAGGTCACAATTCTGTTTGAAAGGTCAGAAAGGATAACTCCACCACATTGTCCAAGTGTCGTGTCTTCCTTAATGAAGTCGTTGTCTAAGAGCTCAAGTTCACATTTTAATGAGTCGTCTCCTGTTTCTTGGCTCATAATAGCTGCGTACTCTTCTTCGATTTCTGGAATGAGTTCTGAAATCATGTCGTAGTCCTTTTCTCTGCATTTAACCTTAACTTTATTTTCGAGTAACTGCATCATGCTTTGCATAATTAAATTCTTAATGACACCTTTGTATTCATCATTCTGGGGGTCTGCGATTTCGTCTCTAATAATATTAGTTGATTCTTCGATGAGTTTCTTCATCAGGTCATTTCGATAGTTCATCTTTCTCATTCTGGCTTTATTGATCTGAGTACTTCTCTTGATATTGAGTTCAGTCTGAAGATCTCTGCGCATCTTGTCCATCTTTTTGTCGACTTCCTTCTTGCCCTCAGCGACGATTCTTGCCTTTTCCTTCTCAAAGAGTCTCTGACTGATAACCTTGATTTCGAAGGCTTTTTCATGGGCCCCCAGCCTCCACACTACCTCAACCATCACTCAC
>JAGYYN010038303.1:0-14615 GCA_021441665.1 Euplotes cf. woodruffi 2 WChen-2021 | reverse complement strand
TTGCGTACCTCGATTTCGAGCTTTTTACTTTGAATTTGCTTGAGCATTCTTTTACGACGACGATCTTCTATATTTTTTGATCAATTGCTAATATAAGGATAAACAGCGAGCTGAGCGCTAAAAGTTGTCAATGACAACCGCGAGGTGGAATGATGCTTACGCTGATGCACAACTGGCCGACTGATCTTTGGTTTGTCGACTTGTCTTTCCCTCTCCGTGATTAAAGGTCCAAGCTTGTCATGCATGTTCATCTAAACTATCAGGCTGAAGAGATACTTCTTTATTTTAGAATCATAAAGTTGTTCACGTGCATCAAGCTCAGATCGTGCTTGATGCTCGACCTCATCTGCTCGTCGCTCCATATTTTATTCAGCGAATTTATGTCCGTATGGTCCTAAGAGAATATTGGTTTCAGGCTTACATTTGGTAGCTCAATCTGACCTTTGGTTATTCTTTGAGCCAGTGAACTCTGTCTCTTACTAAGGATATCACTGACAGTCTGCAACAAGTTAGCTTGAGTAATATACAATCAAAAAGATAAAATGAATTTGTAAATTTTGATTTTACAAGAATAAATCACCATTTTTACAACAAAATAAATCAGTAAAATTACATTTTCAAAGTCTCCTTCTTTTAGGCTGTTTTTTGATGAACTGTTCTTCACATCGAGGCTGTGATTGGCATCGCTGACTGTCAGTGACAGCTGTACATTACCTAGTCCTTCCTTTTGCTTATTTGCAGTTAGCATTATTAATTTATAATTGATTTAAATTCTTATATAAACTAGATAAGATTGAGTTATTATAATTTTTCATTTAAACAATGGAATATAAGAAGAACCCCCTTGAAAAGAGGAAACAGGACTGCGAGAAGGTCATTCAACGATTCCCGAACAAGATCCCGGTTATGGTCACAAAGCACGTCAAGAGCGTCCTTCCAACCTTAGATAAAGAAAAGTTCCTTGTCCCTAACGATATCTCGGTTTCTAACTTCCATGCGATTATTCGCAAAAAGTTGGTCTTAGAGCCAGAGTACGGACTTAACTTTTTCGTCAGTGCAAGGATTTTGCCTAAACAGGACTCGCTGATGCAAGATGTGTACAACTCACATAAAGACGAAGATGGTTTCCTGTACATTGAGTATGCTGAGTTCCTCGATAAAGGAGACTCAGGCTACTAAAAAGTAATCCTAGTACCCTTGCAATCTCTAACAGTTCACTTGTAGAGGATTGTAATTCCACTACAAATAATTTCAATATAAGTTTAGCATCATTGAATAAGGACGAGTTAATTTCAAATTATAAAATAACATATATGGGGGCAGGTATGCTTTCAGATTTGCATGTTAAACGCTCGACGCGAACTTAATCTATAGCGAATTCAATCGAGGAGAAGGAGCACTTCGAAAATATCATCAGCAACTCGATGTTCTTCGACCAAGTAGACCTCATCAAGGAGTAAGCAGCTTTTGCAATATTCAATCGAAGATTTACAAACATTCTATTGATTCCCTAATTTTCAGAATTTCTTCGTATTTTACTATTAGGCCCTATACCCAGCTGATGCCTGCTTATTGGTATCTGTGGGGAAGCGCGATTTATATCATCTACTATTTAACTCCGTTTGAAACCTCGATTAGGGAAGTTTCTTCAAATAAAAAATAAGTTGACTAGCTTGGATGATTTTTCGTTGCAGTTAATTCGATAAAGAAATAGTCTAACTTTTGACTATTAAAATGCATAAAACCCGAAGTTAATTTTACCTCCTTCAGGCTCAACAATTACCAAATGAATAAGGAAATGGATCTTCAGCCAGGTTTTTGTGAAAGCATTGACGACCAACAGGACGCAAGAAGTACACAGGAAGCCTCTGATGGCTCGCTCTCGAATCAGTTGCCAAACTTGCTCTCCGACAGCAAGCAAGTTGAGTATACTGATACGCATGATAGCTCTGTGTTCTCAGCGGTGAATGATTTTGGTGCTCAAAAAGATAACAACGAAATTCTTAACATTGATAAAAACTTGAAGACTCTAAATTACGAAGAGACTTGGAATCCAAGTGATGTTGAAGAGTTCTTTTGAGCTTCCTCTCTGTCAATTCGAAATGCGTCCAAAATAATCTATTGCCTTTACAAACTTTCAAATAAGAGTGAGGTAAAAACGGATTAATTCGGTTACGTCTAATGCGAGTTAGAGGATTATACCAAATTTTTATTTATCGAAATATCATAGTTTTTACTCATCACAACGAATTGTTTTCTCAGCTTTAATTTTTACATAGATCACTCAAGAAAGACTTGCAAATTCTGAAGTCTTCAACGAGCCGAAGTTCAAGACTTACGACGTACAAGTCGTGAGGAGCGGGCTCTTCAGTACTTCATCTCCTTGATTTATATTCAATCTTGAGTTCATCCAGAAAAAGATGAGAAATATGCAGATCAAAATCGAAAAGTTAGTTCGATTTATGTATGATAAAATCGAATGACAAGACGAGATCCTTTTGTTCATGCTTGTATACATCAAGCGAATTGTCGTAAGTTTTTATTATCTCTCCATCGACGCAAAGTTCTCTGAGTATCTAACCTTCTGTGCAGGCTCAAGCAGGAGTTGTCATGAGTGAAGCCAACTGGAGACCAATCGTTTTCGCTGCGTTTTACTTAGCAGCAAAGTATTCCTACGATTGATGGTAAGAAACATTAAAAAACAAGGTGTTTTTAGTAATTATTCACATCATCATTAATACAATCTGCATGTTAAGTATATCATGCATCATCTAGTTTTAATAGATAAATGTGATAAAGTGTTCAAAGCCTATTTCACTAATCACTAAAATTTTTTTATCATTTTTGTTATCCTCATTTCAAAGTCCTTTCATGATAATTTTTAAATAAAGATTTTTAATAAAGCCAAAAATCGTACTTAGTTATAAAATAATATAACACATAAGGCGGTATTTCATATCCCAAAATTAATTGCGAGTTTAATGATTAATACAGGTACAGATCGAAAGACTACGCGACTCTCATGGAGCTCTTCAGTAAGTTCTCACATACTTACTATTTTTACCATAAATTTGATATCATTTTTATTTTTAGCTAAAGAAACTTATTATATTGCAAAATAATTTTGAGCTAAAATCCTTCGTGACTGCATATATTATCTCAGCGAATTGAGATGTTGTGATTTATCACGAGTTTTTGCGAAATTCGATAAATTTTTGTGATAAAAATATACCCCTAGGACAGCAGATTAGCTCTTGTCAATCGGTTCTGAATGTTTCAGATTTCTGTGTAGAATTCACTAATTTATTGAGTCGGCCTAATCTTGATTTCTACAGCTGCACAGGAGATAAATACTTATGAAAGAAACTTTTTAAATGCAATCGAGTTCAAACTTTTCGTAAGCACGAAAGATATAAAAAGGTAAGATTTGGGTGATTTCGAGTCAGTTTGATGAAGTAGATTTGTTGAATCTTATTATATTCTTATTAAACGTAATTAACTTAAAATTACAGTTTTACGTGTTTCGTCGCGTCGAGGCGAATCTTAGCTATTTCATCAAAAAAATCTCGAGTATTATTTTGATATACAATGCTGCTTTTAGTCTAAGTAAGATCTTCGGTGTTTAGTTTACAATATTGACTTTTTTAATAGACTAATCAGATACTCGAACCAAGTTTGAGGGAATTCACGCAAAAACTCAAACAACCGATGAGACAAGCTGATTGTAAAACATTGCAAGACGCAAGTAATCAATTTAAATATGCCGATTGAAGCAACTAATTATCCAGAGGGTTCTAATTAGTGCAAAATACGATATTAAATCTTTAATTATAACATAAAGCATTACTAAGCAGCCTTGCCATCTCTCCCTCGCTAATTTTGGTTATTCTAGCTGTCGATCCTTTAATAGACAGGTAATATAACTCCATTTGCGGGAGCCAAAACACATAATTCTATTAACAAATAAAAAATATTGATTCTGAGTATTCGAAGAGACAGTGTACAGCTAAAATGTATGATTGAAATAATAAAATTTGATATAAAATGGACAGGCAATTATCAAAAGACCTCCTCGATGTAAACAACCCGCTCTTACAACTGTATATAGATCGATGACACATCTGAGTTCAAGATCGACATCACTAAAAAGCCCTCAGGCAATATCGACCGCGATGTTGTCAGCGACTTTGAGTATGATCCTGATACCAACCACTGGAACTTTGGCTTGAATAACTATCATCACGATGTAATGAGAGAATCAGTGTACACTCGGGTTGCTGAAAGAGACAAAAGCGACAATCGGTACTTTGCTTTACAACTTAGCGTATAGGTTTTCCTATATTAAATCAAGCGATTCACAAGATTACATCATAAGCTGGAAAAATATTCAGAATAGTAACAATGTGCATTTATAAAGTTCGATATCAGCCAGAAGCACAGGTCGCTTGCGAACTTTCAAAAGCAATCAACAAACTTGCAGAAGAGGTTTAAGTCGAATGATAAAATAACGAACTTCAACTTTCCTTCGTCTGATTACAGCCCAGAGACAAAGCCCAGCACTGCAAATTTACTAATCAAAGACTACAAAGATGACATGAAAAAGTAAGTGCTCTTATACCCTCGAGATAACATAAAAATAGGAAGAAAGTGTGGTTGCAAGGTAAATCCTCACAACTGCTAAAGTCGTTGTTCTGCACCAGGGACGTGAATCATAAAAAGACCGAACAGGTGTTCAGCAATGCGCTGAAGTGCAAGTCAGCGAAGTTTCATAGCTACATTGCTGTCAAGCAAAAACTAAATATTGTTTAATAACAAGTATCAACCACAAAAGACTAGTGAAATGAATAAAAACAGGTTGGTTTTAGAATCTAAAACAGCTTGATAACCTACTGATAGAGTCAAAATTAACCTGAGTCGGCTCAGTGGTGATGTGAACGCTGATAACATACGAATCATTAAATCAAATGTTCATAAGAAAAACGAAAATAGCCAATGTCTTAGTAACTTTGAGCTTAAATGGTACGAACGACCGAGTGTTGTGAGAAAAACAAATGGATTTTATAAGAAAACTGGAAGTATCAGTGCAATATGATTTGCACAGTCACCTTCGACTATCAGAACTATGCATAATTTTTATAACCGACCGATCCAAAAGACCGAACAACATCAAAGAAGATCAGTTGATTTTGATGGTAAGCTTATTTAAGCATATCTTAGACCGAGGATCAGTACCAAGAAAGACTTTTATTACTAGAAATAGCAAAAAATCAAGCGCAAAGATTTTATTTAATCTAAATATCCCTAAAATCAAATAATCATGCAATCGCACGTAATAAGATTAAAAAAGATGACAACCAGTTGGATATTAGCAATGAAGTAAGATAAACTTATTTTGGTTTTAAAATCTCGACTTAAAAAGTCGCATTTTTACGTTGTAATAATACTTGAAGAATAGCAATATTTAAGAGATCACACAGAGGACTCTCTGAGGAACCTTCAAAGCTACAAAAACTCAATAATGTCCCTCAGGTAAGCAAATTTTATACTTTACCCGTAAATGCGTATCAAAAAGACATAATAAAAGTTTAATGATGACCATCTAGTAAGCCTAAAAGTCTGACAAATATGCACAACTTCAATTTTATTGGGAAACGAAACAGGTATGCAATTTTTGTTCTTCAGTCTTAATTAAGTATTTTTAGGTACCAAAGCCACAATTAATCAGCTGTTTCTACTCAATTTGCTGTAATATCAAAAATTGAAAAGCACTAATAGCTTATTTCACAAATTCTATATCTTGCTGAAGGTCTTTTGAACTCTTGGGTCTTTGACTGCTATAAAAATTGTCGTTCGAGCTTCACATGTATTTTAGCTTATTTGCAAACTACGTTACCTAAGAATCTCTGAGGCCGAGTTAGTGTTTTACTGATCGAGAATGAGCTATGAGTCACAGATTTAGATCTGCTTTGAACACCTGCATCTTTAAACCGATATTGGTTGATGTAGTCTTTGACTTTGATGCAGCTTGAGTCGAACAGCACTTGAGCGATCGTATCCTTCATTTCGCCTTTCGCTATTGCTGCTGACTGGCCTGTTCAACAGTTTATTTTGAATTCACGTTGGATCACATTTCCTTGTCTGCCTTTCATTAAATTATTGTTCTTTAGCAGTGGTCCGAACTTCATTGAAAACTTTGAGAGGTGAGACCGATTCAAGTTTAACAAAGCGAGTTTTCTCGCAGACGTGTTACTTAGGATCCTCGAGGATCTCAAGCTTTCGTCTGACTTTCGGACTCGCTTTTTGTAAGACATTAAGTATTCTACGATATTAACTGCCGACTTTACCTCGATGATTTATTTGCACCGAGTCTGGTCACTTGTAATTTTAGCACCGCAGAAGTAATCTTTCTGCGTATTTATTGTGCCATCTTCGTTTAGCATTTTAAGGTGCTTAATCATATCGGTTTTGTTCAGGTTAAAATTTAACTTCTGGTTGAGATTTTGGTTTGTTCTGAACTCTAAACCAGTATTAGAGCATGATCGGAATAAAAATTTAAATTGTATGCAAATTAAAACTAAAAATAATACAAAGGTTGCGATTCTTCAACCAGGCAGTTGTTAATCTTTATCACTATATCTTTGCTCAGTTGGGTGCTGTTTTTAGAACGCTTGTTTTTGCTGTTTTTTGAGTTACTTCGATTTCGAGAAAATAAAGAGCTTTTATGTCTTGCATGGAATCTTGATTTCATGCCACTATTGATCTGATAATCTGATGTATTTTGACTCTATTATTTTTTGTTTATTTCTTATTATACTTTTAACGAAGAGTTATTAACGATAATAAAAAATAGAATTATTTACTTAATTCAAGTTCACAAAGAAGTAAATTTTAATTTAAAGTAAATTAAGTCTTACCATTTTAATTCGAGTTATTGAGTTTGAATTCAGGCTATCTTGGACTCCAAGCTCAATAATTTCAAATTTATTCTATATTCAAAGTTCACCAATACTATTTTCAAACTTTACCTTTGTAAAATATGAAGTTTTATTGCATAGTTTATCCTATACAAATTTGATTAAAGATATTTAAATTGTAAAGTTACAGTGACTTCATCTGCATGGTAATTTAATTTGTTTTCTTTCTTCTCGATGACACTAAAAAAGCAATCGCTTATCAATGATACCTCTTTTTGCTGATAAGTGTGCCATCAAATATTTCAGTCATCTGTGCAAAGTCTTTATTTATCGCTGTTCCTTCTGTAATTCGCAGTGATGTATTTTGAGGAGCTATAAATAGCATTTTGTGCTTGAGCCTTGTCATTACTCGGCTTATAGTAAGTTTTGCTCTAAAGGATCTTTATTGTCAGTTTACCTCATGTGTGCCGCGGCCATCTCTGACAATTATTGATGAGTCAACCTCTGTAGTAAATCGTAAGCTCACAAGGCTCAAACGGTAGAAGTATTTAGCAAGAGTACCTTGAGTGTCATTTTCTCTGATCTTAGGAAGCTTACTGTCACTTTTAAAGCCGGACTTGTTGCGCTTTGGAAGGTAGCAGTACACGTCTTTGATGTCAGCCTTCTTCAAAGGCAAGATAACCTTCACAGTGTTGTCGTTCATGCTCAATATGACCTTGCTGTTCTCCCCGCTAGACGGTGACATAAGCAAGTACCTATCGGCACTATCAGCTATCTTTTTGCTGCTGAAATTGTAGACCCTCGTCTGGATGGCCTGTGAAGGCTCTTTTGTCAAATTTTCAACTGAATCAGCGTCATTTGTATTTGTCGATGTGTTTTGATTTATTAAGTTCCGTGTGATACGAGATTGGTTATTTTGATCTGATCAGCTCTATCCTCTATATTTTAATTGATGACGTTCACCTACTGTGATCTTTGTGATCGGTTTGTATATGCAGTCGGTTGATAGGTCTTCAGCTAAATTGCCACCAAAGTACTTTGATGAAAATATTTTATTCGAATCTCCAGATCTTTCACTATCGTACGAATAGCAAGAGTATTTTGAATTTTGGTAAACATCGCTTGGATTTACTCTAAATAAATTTATTTTTCGTCAGGCTTATTTCATATTATCGTTAATTAGATTTTTCATAACAAAAATAGGCATTTTTTATATCTTTTAATTTTGATAAATTACGATATTTTTAATACTATTTCGCTTATTTATATAATATTTTGATGGTGATTATGTTAAAAGATAAAAAATTATAACGATCTTTATCATATTTTAAGTATTGAGTAAATTAACAAATGTAAGTTTTTAATGTCTAAATTCATGATTGTATAAATTTCAAATTTTAAATAACTCATTTGCTTATTTTATTCTGGAAAATATAACAAATATAAAAAGAAAAATATATTTCACCTTCAGTAGTGCATATTTTAAGTTAAAAATATAAATCAAGTTACTCCTTTTCTTTCCTGACTACAGACATATTATATTTGATAAATTTATATTTTTCAATCGGAAGCTTGACAAGTTCAGGCTTTAGTCATTTCAAAATTTTTTTATTAATACAAAGCCGATATTTATCAACTGAAAAAATACAGCTAGTTGCGGGGATTCATTATGCATCTGCTAATGTTAGTCTAATTGCTACTCAAATAAGCAGGAGGTGGAGAGACCACCTCCTGCTTATTTGAATCACAGCCAATTTATAGAACTAGCACAAGGCATTAGAATGCCATCTGCATCGAGTGATATTTTTCATTCGCAATGGACATTCGATACGAAGATGATATTGATTGCAGTTCTGCTCAAGATCCAAATGTCAAATGCTCAGCAGGCTCACAGTCCAAGCCTGCAGAAAACTTTGAGCAGTACAACCCCTATGTTTCGCGTAAGTCACAAAGTATAACAATTTTTAGTAAATCTGAAGAAGCTTGCAGCACATCAAGAATTTTGCATCAACGGGGTCAAAATTTACTTCCCGTTCAAGCCTTACAAATCACAAATAAACTACATGGAAAAAGGTAAGATTTTTATTACAATTTTTATAGTGGTCGACGCATGTGAGAAAAAGCAAAATGCACTGTTGGAAAGCCCAACAGGAACGGGAAAAACGCTCTCTTTGCTTTGATCTGTACTCGGCTGGATGCGAAGCGAACGTAAGGTCGACCCAAATAATAAAGAGCTCATACCAAAAGTTATTTACTGTTCAAGAACGCACTCTCAGCTTAATCAGGTTATTCACGAGTTAAAGTAACTCTGCTTATAACCCGAGGATGGTTCTAATTGGATCTCGTGACCAGCTTTGCGTCAATCCTAAAATCCGAGAATACAGAGGAATGGTGCTCAACTCCCACTGCAAGAAAGCAATCCACAGTAATTCTGCATTTAACGGTTGAGGGTTCCACAAGAAGCTTATGAATAAAAAGAACAGTAACGATATCCCATTTGAAATATTCGATATCGAGGACCTGCACAAGATCGGTGTCGAGCTGGGTGTGTGTCCTTATTATCTTCAAAAGCAAAGAGCAAAGCACTCAGACCTAATCTTAATGCCATACAATTACCTTATCGATGAAAAAATCAGGTCCAATCTTGATATCAAATTCGAGAACTGCGTCATTATTTTCGATGAAGCTCACAACATAGGCCGTGTGTCTGAAGATGTTTCAAGCTTCGAGATTCACATCAATCACTTAAAGGCAGTTCTCGGTGAGCTGAATATCCTTTCGAAGTAAACTTGCTGCAGAAGACCAGCCGAGTACATCCTCAGCGACTATCGAGCCAGTGAAGCTTTACTCTTCGAATATAGAGTCAATCAGTCATCTACAAGCCCTCGTCACAAGACTGAAAGATAGAATCGTCGAGCTTGAGTTCAACACTGACGATCGGATCAGAGCAAGTAAGTACACATGCGTTTATATTTTTATAGGTTCACTCGACGACAATTTATTTGCGTATTGCGGAGCTAAGATTTACAAAATATTCCTCGATGGCAGAAGTACAAGCAACTCTGACTGCTTTAAGCCTTTTAACCAAGACACATTTAATGAGTGGATGAAGATCCTCGAAAATGCTGTTTTAGATATCTCTGAGGGAACTGAAGGTACGAAAAAGTCAATGATCGAGAGACTGTACACTTCAGTCAAGTGTATAGTCTCAATATATACTAATGACTCCAAGACTCAGTCAGAAGTGCTTAAAGAAATCAATCATTATTACACCGCGATAACTCAAGATAAAATCGAAGAACATATATTAAAGAAACTCAAGCCTGATGAAGTTGAAAAGTAGGACCCGAGAAAACAGAAAAATCGGGTTTTGGTGCTTTAACCCCGCCGTTGGGTTTAAGAAAATTCATAATCTTAAACCGAGATGAGTAATACTGACTTCTGGAACACTATCCCCTCTAGATGAGTTTTCAAATGAGCTTGGGACGAGCTTTTCTTTAAAACTAGAGAACCCACATGTGATTGATAAAAACCAAGTGAAGTTCTCTGTTCTTAAAAGAGGAGTAAAAGGCAAACCTTTTAACTTCTCTTATACTAACAGAGACTGAGATGTAATGATCAATGATCTCGGGTTAACTGTAGTCGAGCTTTGCAAGACGACTCCAGGAGGCGTGCTTGCCTTCTTTCCGTCGTACAGCCTGATGAACAGGATCATTCAGACGTGGGAGAAAGCAAAAATCGATAAAGATATTGAACGATATAAAACACTGCTCGTCGAGCCAAAAGAATCCGCACACTATCCACATGTGATTTCGTCCTTCTACAATGATGTCTACAGTAAAGGCTCCTTGATGCTTGGGGTATGCAGAGGTAAAATAGCAGAAGGCCTCGACTTTTCTGATGATGCAGCAAGAGCTGTGCTTATCATCGGTGTTCCATATCCTCTGAAGACTGATCCGAAGACGATTATGAAGCAGTATTATTTAGACAAAATCCGAAGTATCTCGAATAAAGGCATCTCCTCTCAATCTTGGTTTTTAATGCAAGCGACAAGAGCGACTAATCAAGCAATTGGAAGAGTTATTCGGCATGCTGAAGACTACGGAAATATAATCCTCATCGACGAAAGATTCGCTGAGGCTAAGCACAAAGCCTCAGCTTCAGCCTGGCTCCGCGATCAATTACTCGAATTCGATGATTTTAAAGAAGCCAATACTGAATATGAGCAATTTTACCGCGTTATGAAGAACAAGAAATTTACACCAAAAGTCGATCGACTTGACAAATTAAATCTTGAATTTCACGAACAAGACAACGAATATTTCAAGTCAATCAAAGATAAAATAAAAGCAGATGCTGCATCGAGGTCGCTATCAAAAGACAGAGTTAAAACAAAGCCTCCTGATGGTTCTAAGTCTCTCCAGCTGGACACAAGTCAACCAATAAGCCTATCAGACCCGAATAAAAGCTCACAACAGCCTATAAAATCCAACTGTAACAGAAAGACAATAAAACTAGTATCAAAAACACATCCCAAACAATCAGCAGTGGCGAAATGATCAAAAGCATCAAAGGCAACTGTTCCGTCTCAAAGCAAGTCAAATATATTATGCGGGGAGAAAAGAAAATCAGTGCAGACGAAATTGCTAACCACAGTCAAGCGGCAGATGAATTGAGAAAAGGAAAACAATCAGCCTGTTAAAAAATAATACTTTTTAATTACATTTTTCAGTGTAAAATAATCAAATAGTAAATATTATTATTTTTTAAGGTAAAAAGGATATTTAAACAGGGGTCTGGTGCAAGAGGATAAAATTAGTATATTGAATACTAATATTTATAATGCAAATTTGTTTTATTTTATAGTAAGACCTGTACTTTTACAGGTCTTGAAGAGGAGAGATAATTAAGATTTTGGTAACTGCTTTTTGTAAAGATAATTTAGAGTGTTAATAAGGCACATCGGAAAGTTATTCATCTTGATTTTCCCCTTTAAATTGGCTTATGTATACTTGCTTTTGTTTCTGAGTTAATGTCAACCAGAGCTTGAATATTGTGAATAATAGTTTATCGTCAATTTTTATTTTAGTTTTTGAATTTTCACAATATGTTGATATTTTTTCTTTTATGTAAAGTGAATATGGAGAGGCCGGAATGAAGTTATCATTCTGCATTACTGATTGTGCAAATTTTGACACTTTTAGGTAAATACGTATTTCTTCTTCTCCAATTTTACGAAAAGAATAATCATCTTTTGTATATTGAGACAGTTGATCCCAAACCTCTCGAGCTTCTCTGAATTGTTCGCTGTTATTTTAATAAAAAATTTGCTCTTCCTGAAAGAATATTTTTAAAAGATTCATTTTTCGTAATTGGATACCAAGCTTTATCTTTATTTGATATTGATAATAATTTTGTCTTTCTTTTTGTTTTTCGTTACAGTAATATAGTCATTTCACAGGTTTTGGTAATGTGACTGCAAAGTATTGTAATTAATATACTCTTTAATAAACAGCTTCATTCCCTTCATTGTGTTAACCCTCAAAACCATATCTTTTAGTTCATTTTTCCTCTCATTAATAGATTGTTGTATTTGATCCACAGTAATCGGGGAAGATAGCCTCGATAGTCTATTCTCAATATTCAAGCAGCGGTTTGAGTTTTCAACAAGCAGTCTGACTTCATTATAAGCTAAATGAGCCAGCACATCAACAAAAGACTTGGTGCACTCGACCTGAATCCAGTCTAAGAACACATCTTTTCCTTTGACAGTGAAGTTCTGAGTCCTGCACTTAAAGAACGCTTCGTACTGTCCTTCATTCATGCAGTCGACGAGGGACGAGTAAAAGTACGTGCGTTCCTCCTGTAGCTTAGTCAGGCTGCATTCAGGCTCTTCCTCGACATCGTAGGATTCAGATTCTTCATCTTCATCATCGTTATCGTCGTCTTTATCAGACTGCCCGATTTCAATAAGGAATTTATTTGAGTTTTCAACATCGTCGTTCTCGTCAAAGACGTCCTTTGGGATCAGGCTGATGTCGTACTGACTTTCTTTGAAGTCATCAACGTCCTTCATGATGTTCTTGAGCTTGTTGTACTCGCGGATTTCAGCTTCGTAAAGCTTAAATACAAATCGTTCGTTTATTTGCGCGGAGTTGGTCTTCTTCAGGTACTTTGGCCAGATCGAGGTGATGTAAGTCTCAATCTCCTTCGCTGTTCGCAGATTGCTAACGCTGTCATAGTCCCCGAAGGAAAACATCATTTTCTGAATGATGTTTATAAAAACAGATTTTCGTCGGAGTTCTTCGCTGTTACTCTTTTCTTCCGAGATTTGGGTATTTTCATCGCCCCGAAGAGATCGTCTCTGGGGATGTCGGTGCAAAATTTATTGTGGTACTCTAAGTTTTCATCGATCCACGGAGGTTTTGCAAATACCTTCGCTACTCTTTTTATTTTTAAGCTTGCTGAGTCAAACAGCCGAGAGCTCAAAGCTCCACCTGCTTTGCCTTGACTGATCTCGTCAAGCTCAGAAACAGAGCTGAGCTTGTTTGAGAGAATGAACTCAAAGCTGTCGTTGAGGTCAGGAACATCTTCAAGATGCTTGACAAGCTGCGACTTCCGCTTGTCTGAGATCCTATCGACAATGTAGCTGTAATGTTAGTAAATTAAAATACTTTATTTCTGTTGTGTCAAAGCCACGAAGCCTGGTTAAGTCTTCTTTCGTAAGACTTCTAAAGCAAGATTTCATTTCATCAAATGGTTAAATATCAATATAAAAGTAATTAGAACTTGATATTAAAAACTTCTAATAATTTACGTTTTTTAATCACAAAACGATCTTTATATAAGAAATAAAATTCGTTGAATTAAAAATTAAGATATTCTGAATAATCTAATAATCATATGTTTTCATAAGAACCTCGCTTACAGCTGATTTGAAATCTCAATTTGTGAGTCTTTTAATGAGTCACTCTTATTTTTGATTTCCGATAAAAATTTGATGCTTCTTGCTGTTTTACCTGTTTCTTATATTATACCAAAATTCACTCATTTCCAGTCAAATTAAAATTTATTATTTTGCATTAAAAATTGCCATTTACCACTTCTTAATTTATTCGCTGACTTTTTATTGTTCTTGGACATATTTAATTTAATTATTACAGAGGATTCAATCTTTTATTGATTGAAGATTCTGACTCTATATTTTAGCCGAATAAATGCTAATGAAATATTTATCTGAGCTTATACTGAAGCACTTGCGAGTCAACTTCTTGATACTTATTTTTCTTTGGCTGAATGTGGTAAGATACCTTGATGTCTCAGGCCCTAAAGTTCTCGCTGCTCTTTCTGCATGCGATAGACCCGGTGATTAAATCACCAGATTTAAGACTGTACGATCCGTTGAAGTAAAATACCGTCTGCTTCCAATGCGTTCTTTCGTCATACGGACCAGTGCTGAACTTGACTTCGTGCTCCATATTTCCAAAGAAAATATCGAACCAAACAACGATGCCGTGGATCGTATCGTCCCTCATCATTTTGAGCTCGTATGCGTTTGAAAACTCAAGGTCTTCTTTTTTTTTACTGTGTTGAGATCGACTTCGAAAAAGCAGTCTTCAGTGGT
The DNA here is from genome assembly GCA_021441665.1 of Euplotes cf. woodruffi 2 WChen-2021. Lineage (NCBI taxonomy): Eukaryota > Ciliophora > Spirotrichea > Euplotida > Euplotidae > Euplotes > Euplotes cf. woodruffi 2 WChen-2021. The sequence continues at coordinate 77 of JAGYYN010038303.1, read as the reverse complement.
TGCGAGGCTTTCGTACTCAACGCAGTCAACGATTGGCTCTACAAATGCAGCTTTTGATAGGCATGACATATTAATTC
>JAGYYN010038290.1:0-19241 GCA_021441665.1 Euplotes cf. woodruffi 2 WChen-2021 | reverse complement strand
GTGAGTGATGGTTGAGGTAGTGTGGAGTAATTGGGAAAATCTCCAGAAAGAAACGGTACGACTAAAGGCCTCAAAATCGAGGGACTCATCGAGGAGACCAAAAGGATACATGAAGAGTCTAAAAACTCGCCGAAAATCTACCACGACTCGTCACTGAAAGCGCCGACAAGGATGAACAGACGTAAGTTTTTAGCTCATCTTTTGTAGAGGAAAGACCAGACTTCGAAATGTCGAACTGGCACGAGTACAGAGTCACTAGCAAGTGCCCTGAGAGAAGAGCTTACCAGGCCTCCTTTGTCTACGACGGCCAGCTGTACATCCACGGCGGACATGACATTCGTGAAGGAAGTCAAGAGTCAATGTGGAGAATCAACCTCAATCTCAAGTCCTTTGAGTGGGAGAAGGTGCAGACCAAGGGACTGCAGAAACCTGGAAAAATCGCGTATCATTCTCTGACCTTGCACAGCGGTTATAAGTGCCTGCTCGTCGGCGGATCGAATATGGGGGAAGATAACACACATATTTATGAACTTGACTTACACACGCTTGAATGGAAGCTTTTAAGAGATCCAAAACCTGCTGATCTTAAATCAATCGACGAACACTCCGCTTGCCTTTATGACGACAAGGTGTATATATTCGGAGGAAACTGCCACGGCTTTAAATCAAATAAAATGTTTGTTTACACTATTGCAGAGTCGAAGTGGAAGACGTATGAATTTAAAAACGGTCCATCAGCGAGGTCCAGTCACTCAGCAACTGTGAAAGACAACAAAATGTATGTTTTTGGAGGAAAAGACTTCGAAAATAACAAACTCAAAGACTTCTGGATCTTTGATTTTAATAAGCACGAGTGGAGTGAAGTTGAATATACTCATTCTGCAGAATGGCCGATTTCGAGGAGCGGCCATTCAACAGGAGTTTTTAAAAATTATATAATCGTTTTTGGAGGAATCCATGAGCTAATTCACGAAATGTGCGATCTCCATCTCTACGATGTCGAAAGAAAAGTATGGTCTGTCATTTATGAAGAAGACAACTCTCCAGCTCACAACAGATCGAATCATTCTTCATTTGTGAACTCAGGTATAGTAGAAAATAGCAATTTTTAAATTTATTATTTTTACATAAAGTGATTAGATTAGTAATAAATGTTTCTAGTAAAACACAGAGAAAGTCCTAAATAACAGTGATGACAATGTTTCAATGAGTAAATTTAACTCTCCGACAAGAGTAAGCCATTGAGTTTTAATCAATAGAAATCTGAGTTCTCGATAAACATTAAGAAAGCAAAGGCCAAGTCAAAACAAAAAGCGGAGATGAGAAAGTCTCAAAACTTCAACATTTCGATGCAAAAATCACGTCTTGAAAAATTGATTAAAAAGAAGGACGAAGAGCAAGAGCACAAGCACGAGGAGAGCTTCATCACGTCTCCAACATCGCTTTCGATGAAGAATTCGTTTCTGATCAAGACCGTGGGAAAGTCATTTGAAGCGTAGGTGTAATTTACAGCTCAGTCTCACAGTTGTGTAGCTACTTCAGCAAGAAGAACAGAAAGAAGATAGACGTAAGCCTACTTTTACATTCCTTAGGGCAAGCCAAAGCAAATGGGAGCTAACAAAGGATCGTTTAAAATGGAGTCCAACGACCTTTCATTCGTCAGACAAACAGGAAAAGTGCAAGGGTTCTGCGTAAAGCCAAGAGACGGCCACACCGGCATCATGATCAACGACAGAGAATACGTCGTCTTTGGAGGAGACAGACACCACATGCCGTTTAACGACCTTGCAGGAATAGATCTTACTAAAGAACTATAAGCTTGAAGAGATTAAGATCTCAATAGCGAAAAGTATTTGATTTTCAAAGATATTCATACGAAGTACAGCTTCATCACTATTCTTGCTTTTGCTTGTCGTGGAATAAAATATTACAACTCATTAAAAGCGACTATTTTAGTTGTTATTGAAAATACTCAGTGCGAGGGTCAATTTTATATCGTATAGTCGTAGATCAGCTGGGAATGCTGATATCAAAATGTATTCAGTCAATACTAATTGCTAATATTTTTATTAGTAAATAATAGGACCTGAAATCTGTGTTTATTTACTTGGATTCGTATAATTTTATTAAGGAGTTATTTTAGTAATAAAAGGTAATAAAAGCTATTTAGAATTTAAGTTTATTTATATAAAATTTTTATACAATAACTGCAAGGAGTTTTGGCAATGTAATTTTTTTAGTAATTGATAATGAGCAAATATAGAGGATATTGAAAGTCGAAATTGATTAGGTTTTGATGATTCATAAATGTATAATTGATGGGAGATAGTTGATGGCTTTATGTATACAAGAGAATGGTATTTGGAAAGGAGAGATGTGTTAGAAAGTAAATATACTGAGTTCAAGTGAAATTGAGGAAGAGTCTTAGTGTAAACTATGCTTTAAGAATCTCTGCTGACTTAACTATATCGAAATGCTTGTCGCTTAAAAACTCGAATGATCTCTTTCTAGTTGCTTGAACTGTCATATGGTGAATGCTATTTTTAGTTTGAACGTCCATGCCGTCAGTGAAGGTTTCAACTTTTTGGATATCTGCGATCTTGCATTTCGATACAATTTCGATTTGGTTTTCAACTAAGAACATATGCTTATCTGTAACAACAAATATATAATTAGCGCTCTTCTTTGATTTTGTATATTTGTAAAAGTTGGTTGAGAATTTTATGCTTTCTGAAGCGTATTTTCCCTTAGCTATACTGTTTACAACGAACTGAGCTAGAGCCTGATCTTCTTGATATTCATTAACGACTCCAGTTGGCCCTCTGTGCAAAAATTTTAAAATATATCAAGAGAGCAACTTACATATATCGTGGATATCTTATTCTTGATTGTTTTTCAACTTTTCCAGTCGTAAGATTAGTACTTGTTGTTCCAATTCCAGCTGTTACTGAAGAAGCTACTTTGAATGTAGCTGTAAATGGACTAGCAACAGCTCCTACGATTCCTTTACCGACTCCTGTGAAAAATCCTCCGATTCCACCTTTCTTTGCCGAATCAATTGGGTTAGTAATTAAGCCGGTGATGCCTATATTGAATAAATTGCTGATTTATACCTGAGCCGAGCTCTGAAAGTCCTCCTTTTGCACCTTCAAATATTCCATCCGCAACTCCAGTTGGAGCATCTTGTGCTTCAACTGATTGTCCAGTAAAATCTTTAGTCACATTGTAAAGCGAGCCAGTGATCTTAGACAGCGAATCAAACGATGCCGAGGCGACTCCTCCGACAAGAGATGTAACTCCTTTTCCCACTCCTCCGACAAAGCCGGTCGGGCCCTTAAGAAGTCCTTTCTTCGGCTCGTTAAAGAGTTCGAAAACGCCAGACCCAAGTTTGTCAACAAAGCCGACTGGGTTTCCAATAAGATCAGAAGAACCAATGATTTTGTAGAACTGGAAGATTCCATTTTTAGAGTAGTACATCACTATTCTTTGAATCAGTTCGCTTGGAGCAGAGTATACGTTCGTAATAACAAGCTCACTAAACTTCAGTGGTGAGTTCGAAACATTCGCGATGTTTGAGATCAATGTATATCCGAGTGACTGGATTCCAAATCCTTTATTCATTTCCAGCTTTAGCTTTTTATGCTCGAACTTTAGAGTCAACGAGATTTTTATTGCTCCAATGTTCACAAATTCAAAGTACTTCCTTTCAGCTGACAGATGTTCAATATCTGTTAAAGTAGGAACTGAAGCTTCTAAGCTCGGTCATATTGCTTCTCTTTTTACATATTCAGCGCTCTCTTTGCTTTCTTCAATGCCGACTTGTTTTTCTTTAATGATCTGGGCACTGAGGTATTCATCCTCGAATGTCTGGAACACAGTTGTGATCTTATTAACGATGCCGATAATTTCATTCAAAGAGGCAGTTTCTATTTCAACGACCATTTCCTGTACCGCGAACATGAGTCAAGGATACCGAACGTGAATTTCCTTCTTTCTCATTAGCGACTGCTTATCGATTTCTATAGTCGGTTATGTGCTTCACTTACTCAGCTGGATAAACGGAGTGTATTCTTCATCAGCCTCTTTTGATTCTTCTTCTGAGTCCTTTTTGAATAGCTTCTTTGGACAGAAAATCACTGGATTTTGAGATGAAGCCATATTGTCAATTTGGCAGTGATCTACTGTGACATCAACTGTCTCCAGGGTTTCTGTATTTATGTTAACGAGATAGATTGTACCTAAACCGTTGAAGCCTGACTTCTTGTCATAGTGAATCGACAGTTTATGAAGTGAAAGAAGCAACACCTATAATGATCAGTTTATTCTGAATGCAAATAGAAACCAAAAATTTACCTCTTTCGGGTCTGAATCAATAATAGATACTTGGATTCCTTTAACTTCAATAAATATTGATAGTCTCTTTAGGCTCATTCTCTCCATCAGCAGTATTTGTAAAGGATTGATAGGCTTTGCATTTTTGCCAGCGTCTTTTGCTTTCTGTTCAGGCCGAATAGAGATCTGCTTAAAGTCTTTCTTAGCTTTTACAAATATCGAATATTTATCAGTCTTTGATTTTATCTCTCCGATCTGCTTTATATCGTCAATTGAAAACTCCTGTTTTTCTTTATTCGTGTAAATTTTAAGCTGTTTCTTTTTAGAAGAGACAAGGTCATCCCAGACAAACGGGACTGATGTAAATGGCTGGATTACTTGACGCCTCTTTGCTCCGGACTGCTTGTACTCTAGTACTTCAGGCGTGCTGTTTTTGATCATGCATTCAGGCTTGTACGGATCTGAGAAACTTACAAATAGCGTAGCTTCATCTTTAGTTGTGATTAACACTCGAATATATCGCATCATGCCGTTTTCAGCGCTTGGGAGGTACCATTCAGCCTCTCCGTCTTTGAATTCCTCAGTGCAGACCATGCCCACTTGAAAATCAGAAAGGTTGGAGATTTCAAATCTCGCACTCCAGTTTGATTCGCTGACTTTAGTCTTCGGTTGAAGAACTGAAGTCAGTGATTCTTCATTAGTTGGGATTCTAATTTTCAATCAATCGAGTTTGTCTATTTTATTTTCAAAATAGTAGATTTTCTCTTTTCCCGGTTGAACGACTAGTTGAGTACTGCTGTTCGCATGATCGTTTGTAATAACAACAGGGTGGCATCAAGAATTTGACATCACATATCTCGGAGAAAATGTGATTGCCTTGGTCTTAAAGAACTCCTTCGACAGCATTGAGATATTAACACCAATGTCGATTTCCTTTCAGTTGTACTCTTTTACAACAGGAAGATAAGACTGAGTACTAAGTTGTCTTTTGATCGTCAGCAAGCCAGAGACTCCAATAGTTGTGAAGTCTAACTTATCGCTCCAGGAGAACTCATCTGATGTGACGTATAGAGTCGTTTCAACTCCAGGATCGAAGTATTCTGTTGTTTGTTTGTACACATGCAAGTCGTTCTTCTTTTTGCCGCATCCAATCGTTAGCGGAATATTGGTCTTGTTGATTATCACATACGGAGAGTACACAACGACTTTCTTTGACAGACTACTTGAGAATACGAGCTCTCTCAGCTTAAAATTGTCATACTCGTTATTTCTGACTTCAAAATTATTAGCTTCGAACTTAACGAAAACAAAGTTCGGGTCTATTTTTGCTTTCAAATTCGCTTGAATCGCGTCTTTTGAGTAAAGCACGACTTCTTGCGATAAGTTGTATAAAAAGTCAGGTCTTGACTTTAAGCAGACTAAATTTTCTTTTTGGAAGACCCATTGGTATTTGGGCATTCCTCTTTTGTCTCTGTCGTTTTCGTCGAAGTTGTTTTGGATGTATTCGTAAATGTACGCGTATTCTTTTGGCTTTAGTTTAGTAATCAATGTGCTGCTGTCGGACTGCACCAGCTGCAGATCTCCGAATAACATGTTCTATATTAGGTGTATTGGTGAGATACAACAGCTAAACTTACCTTAAAGCAAATTGGCGCGTTAAATCATAGCAAATATTGCAAAGAATTTGATGTCTTTAATGGCTTGCACTTGAACGCGTAAAGATCAAGTGAGAAGTATACATCTCTTCCTGCTTTGTTGCTGTGAAGATAGTACTGAGACTTAAAGTGGATTTTAGGAGTCTCATAACTCTCTGATATCAATCAACTCGTCATTTTGTAAAGGAGGAGATCGATTGTTGTACAGTCTGCTTTTTCTTTTTGATATCAAATATTCATGTCATTGAGTATCCAGCTAAATGGAATACTGAATCACTGATTTGGCATGATTGTCACTTTCTCAGTTTCTTCTTTATATTTTAAATTTTTCAAATTTTTGTCCTCAACGGGTCAAATTTTTATTGGGAAGTCGCAATTATTGTCAAATATTATTGGTGATTCGAATGAAACTAGACAATCAAGAATACATTCTTACCTAAGATAATTTTGCCATTTGAAATAGTTCTGACTGAGACAATCATGCTTAAATTTAGTAAGTTTATTTCCTTTGAAATGAATTTCTTTAATTGCAACTCGTATGATCTGATTCCGTTGAGTTCAATCGGAATTCCTGAAACAACGTTCATCTGGTCGAGTGTTGCGTCCATTCTTAGTGTAAACTCCTGGAAAGAGGTTGTCTTAGCTAGAACTCTTTTCGAATATGACTTTGTAAGATCAACTAGCTTCTCTCTGTAAACAGAAATAACTTTGCCATCAGTTGGTAGCTCAAATTCACTCATCGGGTCGTCGTTATCTGATTTAGTATAGTTCACAATCGACAATTTTATCGGATAACCTAGTTTATTTTTGAATTGAATTAGAGTATCATCTTCTTCTATAAAAAATTACACTCATGTACTTACCGTCAAGATCAGACTTTTGTTCTTCAACAAGTGCTTGCTCAGTATTGATCGACTCCTTGAATAGATTATCAGTAATTGTCTTGATAGCAAGCGCAACTCCATACGTCAAGTTAACATTGACATATTCTTTGTCAATTTTGAGTTCAACAAATCCATCTTTAACACTGGCATGTAAAGAGCATGCTTCAATTAATGGTTCATCAGAGCCAGACTCATAATTATGAAATGACGACTTCAATTTAATACTCAGCTGCCCCTTAACTTGAGGGTATTCAGCTATCCCCATCTTCTTGAGTATATAGCTCTTAGCGCTTTCCTTTCCGACTTCGAGGTTAAATGATGCTTTGAGCGAGCTAACATCAAAATTCACAAGCGACTGGTGGCGAAGTCCAGTATCGTCAATAAATGAACAAGACAGTCCATCTGCGGAGATCGTGACTTTAATTGTGCTGATGACTTTATTTTAAAGCAAACCTCGACTCTTTCACGGTCTTTTTCGGGACCTGCACTTGGACAGTTTTAGTCTAAATTTATTAAGCTCAGTATTTACCTTTGTCCTGACATAATTGTAGTCATCTGATATTTTACTTAAAAGCGCTTTGTTTTGGTCGTTAATACTCGAGCTGATGTCTGTAATTCTTTGAAGTGCAACCCGGAATTGATTTATATCTGTAAAGCCTAGTCCAAGATCGATCTGCAGAATGGTGATGCCTCATGTCATGTCTGACTCATTATCCTGCACCTTAGACTCTTGGTCAAACCTGATCTCTGCTTTTGGACATCTTAGAAGTCGAGATTTAACTGTGCTCGTTTGATTAAGTAAATTTAGCTCTGAACTTGGGCTTGATAAAGCTTCGTCTTTAATTTGCTTAATCGTTACTTCAAGTGACTTTAGTGTCGCTGAAGTATCGATAACGTTTCTTATGTCATCGATCTTAAAAATCATATTTGTTAGATTGTTGATGTAGTAGTCTTTATGCCTGAACGAATAAAAGAAGAATTCTGTCGAAAATGCAAGAGACATTACTTTGGCATCAGACTTCGTCCACTCTAGAGGAATAAAACATTCAAAATTATTAATGTTTCCAAAGAACTTAAGCGTCTGCTTTTCCTCTAATTTCTCTAGTTGAATCACTTTGATTCCTTTTTCTTTGATCAGATATTTTTCTCTAATTTTAACGAGAGAATCGAAGAACCCTTTTTCATCTTCAAATTCTACGGTCTTGAGTTTATCAGCGATTTCGTTTGGATTAAGTCCAGCACCCAAAGCATATTTTAAGTATTCTTCTTTAAGTTTTTCGAGTTGATTTGACTTGCTATTCAGCGAGTTTAATGTTTTGAGCACAAATTTCATTACTCTAGCTATCGTATTTTCATTCGGAGATATACGCAAGTCATTTACTGCTCATTCGATGTTTGTTTCAAGCTTTGAATGAGCGACTTTAACCTGCAGCTGATTGTACTTATCATCAAGCAGCTCATGTTTTGAATCTTCAGTTGAGTTTTGTAGTAAAGTTCTCTCTAATTTCGGATTTCATACAATCATCGCGAACATCTTCGGCATTGGATTAGTAAATGAGGAAGACTGCTCAGATATCGTGCAATCTTGAACGAATAATCTGTAAATAGACGCGTTAACAAAAAGTCCCTTGTTAGCTACTTTAACATCGACAGCTAAAGTCTCTAATCACGCGAATATGATTTTAGTCTCAAAGTTTTCTTCTTCGTTCCTTTCAGAAAGAGTGATTTTAAATCCGCCAAAGGTACAGAGGATTTGTTGATTTACTTGCTCCTCCCACTGGTGCAGTTTGTCCTCACTCACTGGAGGAGGTTTGACGTCAGGAGTAACAACCTCATATTTTATTTCTTGGTCTTCAGTTTCGTCAATTATGATCTGAGAGTGAATATTAGTGATTTGAATATCAAATTTGGCCTCTTCGAAGTCCCCGACGGCATTTGAGTCTTCGCTGTAGCTGTTATACGTATCTTGGATTGCAAAAATAAGCTCAATTGTCGATAGCATCAAATAATCTGAGATTGCCAGATTCACACTCGACATTTGTAGCTTCAAGTCAAGTGTTGGGCTGAGCGAGTTAGGCTCAAGGTAGATAAAACTTGCTGAAGCAGAAAGTGAAATATTATCGATGACTTCAACTGGGTCTAGTGAACTCCATTTATGATAGTCTTCGATATTCTCGATCATGAATAAGCCAAAGTTCATGATTCCGAGCAAGTAAACTGGATTATCTAGGATAAAATTAAGCAAGTCCTTACCGTATTTAGTTAACTTCCCGTCAATATTTCTTGATGCCTCTCAAAAGTTGGTCCCCATAGTGATTGTGCCGAGATTTAAGATAACCCATCTATCAATGAACTCTCGAGGATCTTTGAGCATGATTTTTGGTGATGACAGCTTGATATTGAGCTCGATGTTCATAGTTTGAATCTTGTCAGTCTCAATCGTCTCCTAAGATATTATTGGTGAATTGCTTACGAGGTAGTCGATACTTCTGTTTAAGTATTTTAAAAACTTGATCTTCGCTTGCTCTGCGTAGTACGAAAGATCGATCTTTCCTACTTTATTGTGAGATGTAAAGAACTTCTCGATCTCTTTGATTCACGGGATGTTCAGAAAGATGTAAAACTCTGCATTTGTCTGAGCTGTAATTTTTATCGGAACTGCATGCTTTGCATGATGGCTAAACTCAACCTCAATTCCGTTTTTGTCCTGGTAAGTCGATACATTTTCAAACATGTAGGTGCCTTCAGTTTGATTTTCAGATACAAAGTCCATGATGTTAAATTTCTTTAGCCCAACGTTGACTTCCTCAAATTCTCTCGCGATTTCAGCTTTGATAAAGAACTTACTTATCGTGATTTCAAAAATTTTCTGAATATCATCATAAGTTGAGTCTTTCTTCGTGAGTGCAAATTTAAACTCAGGAATATTGAAATTGAACTTAAACCGGACCCAGTCTCCTGGCATATTTTCAATGACTTCAGGGTCAAAAGTGCCTCTTTTTTGAATGAAATTTTCAATTTCTTGGTTGAGTTTTTCCTCTTCAATTCCGTATTTTTCCAAGAACTTGTTATCAAGTTCATTCTGGTAGTCTTCAATTTCTTTCAGGTCGTCTTGTTCCTTTTGCTTATTAGAGAATCCAAAGAAGCTACTGACAGAACTAAGCATCCCTTTCTTTGAGCTTTTGAACTCTTCTACCATTTGATCGATTTCCTTCCTGTCGTCTTCTTTACGCTGTTCATAAATAGCTTTATTATAGGCGATCTGGCGGATTGGAGCAAGCTTGTCATAGGAAAAGTTTTGCTCGAAGTCACTAAGTGCCTGGGCGAGCTCTTCGGCCTTTTGCTTGGTGTACTTGTTATCTGAGAGGCCCTTGTAATGCCTGTAGTCAACGTACAGCTCGATGTATCATTCAACTTCAATATTTGTCAGCTCCCGATCGTAGTATGAGTTTAGCACTGAATCTTGGAACTTGGTGTAGTGTCCAGAGTACTCGAGAAACTTTAGAAGCAATATCAGTTGCTGCTGCTGAAACATACTCTCAAATCTCTGTTTTGGACCTTGAGTTGAGCTTGATTTCAACTGACTAAATTCTCCTCCAAATACTATGTTGAGATCGATTTGAGGAAGTAGGTTAGTCTTTGGATCTTTGTTCAATCTTAATCTTGCTTCAATTCCAAAGTTTGATATGAGATATGAGTTGTGAAGCTCACTTTGTATCTTTGGTGAAATGAAATACTTATACTTTGAGATTTCCAAAGCAGAATTGGCATTCTTTCGCTTTAAAGCAAGATATTCTTCTTTGAGTTCACCAGTTAAATTTTCAGGGTTGAAGTCTTTTGTCATCTTGTTATAAGATATATGTTGTCTGAAATTCAAAAATGATGAAAAGTTTGTAAGCTTCAGAACTTTATTTCATACATCCTTTTCAGTGACGAATTCCTTCTCCCACATATCATTTGCTGTGAAAGTACTAAGATTTTGTATAGTAACTCCAAGACAAAATGGCATTTTTGGATTAGACAGCTTATCTTCGTATCTTATGCAAATATTCGAAACTTCAATCTAAATCAATGATAAAATCAGGATACCTGTAAATTATCGAGTATATTCGAAAGCATTTTGCTGACCATCCCTGGCTCTGCTTTTTCCAATTCTTGTTTAGAGTCAAAGTATTCTTCTAAGTGACTAAGCTTCGACTGAGTTGATTTCTTAAAGCAATCGACCTCTCGATCTTCTTTCCATTCTGACGTCTGCATCGGTCTAAAAACTAGTAAACCAAGGCTTACTTGACGAGTACAAATACATCGTCAATTCTGATCTTGAGCGGTGAGCTAAACATGCTCATAATCGGAACATCAACATCAATGAGTCCAACTTTACCGTATACCAGTTTAAAAGGAATCGGAAAGTTATCAAAGACCGATGATCTCACTGATATATTCTTCAACGTGACTTTTCCCGAAAATATGGACATGTCGAACTGTGAGCTGTCAATGTCTTCGACAAAACTTCCCAGCACGTGGTTCAAAATCTTAACGACTTGGCCTGAAAGTCCAAACGACATATTTTTATATATATCTAAATAATTTATAGCAACCGCTCTCCTGTTTTAATATTTTAGCAAAATTATTTTTTTGCTTTATTTTTTTGATTTATTATAATTATTTCACAACTCTTTATTTTTGTTATTTTATTAATATTGAAATATTACGAAAACTCAAACAAAATTCTGCTTATTTCCACGAATGCACACAAGAAGAAATACGATTAACTCATTAGTAACTCTCGCTTATTTTATTGTCTGGAACTGCTGGTTTTCTCCTCTGTCAAAATGAATATGCTTCATTTTTGTATGCTTTGTCGAAAACCATTCTGAATGTTTCAGTGGCCATACCTTGGCCTGTGATTCAGCAGAGATTCCTGTATACGGCCCGGTAAATGAGTTATTCAGGGCTTTTCCTTTACCAAACCCGCCGCCTTGGAACAGCTCGTCATTCTCTGCGTCAGAGTCCCCACATCCGAGGCTGATTTCATCTTCATGGTTGCTTTCATCGTCAAAATAGTGAGAGTAATAGCCCATATCTTCAAAATCAGCAGCGTTGAGTTCAAAATCGTCTTCTTGAAGTTCGCTGTTATTTTCAGAATGGATCATTCTCTGCATTTCTTCTGCGGGGAGAGACCCGTATTTTAATATGATCTCAAGCTCCTTCTTACGTTTCGCCATTTCTTCTTTCTGTCTGATTTGGTTCATCATCACTTCGTGTTCTTCATCAGGTATTTTAGTGTCGTAGTTCTTGTCCATTTTCAGCCACGGGTGATTTAGCAATTGCTGAGCGGTGGCTCGCTTCTCAGGATCCCAAATAAACGTCTCACGGAGGAAATCAGCAAGCATATCGGCTTCTTCCTTTTTGAACTTGTATTTTTCATTTAGGACTCTTTCCAGCGGCCAGTAGTTGAGTCCTCGGATTCTTCGCAAATGGCCAGACCTATCAAAGAACCTTTGCGAGTTCTTGCCTGAAAGCGCCATGTTTTTAGGGAACGGCCCGAGAAGTTCGATCATTTGAGCCAAATGGTCGTCGTCCTTTCCATAATTATACCCTTTCTTGGGTTCGAAGACAAAGTCTCCAGTCAGCAGTTCAAAGACCATACATCCAAGACTCCAAATATCTGCGCTCGGGCCATAAGGAACCCCGATGATAGTTTCTGGAGACCGGTACTGTCTTGTTTGAATTTGTGATGTGAAATGATGGTGAGTCCAACACCCATTTCCCATATCGCAAATTGTAAGATGAGCATTTTCATCTAACTTCGGACCTCTTCTTGTTGTCTTAATATCTTCGTCGTGGTTTAGATTGCTTGGCTCTAAGACTTCGGTATTAATTTTTGGAATATTAAACTCAATAGTTTTCTCTTTTACTTTCACACCGTTTCAGTCATCCTTCTTATGAAGAGATGAACTTTGCGAATGAGGGTTGCTATTGAGACTAACCTGATTAATATCTAACTCGATTTCGTCGTTAGTATACTTAGCCTCATCACAGTCTGTTTCAAATTGAGTTCTTTTCTCGCTTTCGCCAATAGTTGTGATCCCGCTTTCCCTGAGTTGTTTAGTTTCTATTTCCTTTCTAATTTCGTTATATAATCTATCTTTTTCTTCCTGTGGTAGCGTTCCGTAGTTGACAGGGAGTTTTCCCTGTCTGATGTACTTCTTAATCTTCTTCTTTTTGTTCTTTCTTTGCTTTTGCTTATCTTTTCTATTGGACGTAGACTCGCAAAATGAACGGTCGGTCTCTGGCTCTTTATTTCCTTTATCCGCTTCAAAATTCGGATTTCTAGAATATCGATTTATCCTTTCATTATCGTTATTTTGATCAGCGACTTTTGTGGCTCCTGCAAGAGTCTTTTGGATGATGTCGTTCCTTCTGTGATACATTTTTGTGGTTGTCAGCATTCCTCTTTCTTTGATCTCCTGAAGTTCGTGCTTTGTTAGCGAAAGCACTACATTTTCGGGTTTTAGATCAGTATGAATCAGCTTGCATATTCTATGAAGGTAAACTAGCCCAATCAAACACTGCTTTGTAAGCTCTCGAACTAATGGAATCAGGACTCCTCTGTAGTCGTATCTCTTTATAATTTCTAATAGGTTGACTCCTAATATTTCAAAGACCATCACGAAATGTGTTCCAAACGGTCCGTTATATGTAAAGGAGTTGAGCAGCTGAACCGTATGTCATCATTTACTGTAATTTGAAATTTCTTTTAGTTTTTCTGGATCGTCTTTGTAATATTCTTTTAATGAATCTTGCCATTCTTGCTTCTTCCAGTACGTGCTGACTTGACTTAAAATCTCAACTTCGTCATAAGCTGCTTCAATATAATGCGAAGCGCTCTTTTGGACTTTTAAAGCTACGTAAGTATCGTATTTTAAATCTTTAGACAGCCAGACGGTCGAAAAATGGCCCCATCCAAGTTTTTGTAAAATAATATACCTGCCAGCGTAGACTTCACCGACGTGGACAGGGTGATAGCCTCCAACTTTATAGTCAGGAAGGCCTTCGTCTTCACTGGAATCAGAATCATCGTAAAAGCTTGATCCAAGTTCGTCCATTAGCGGTGGAGCGACAATCTCGTCTTTAATGCAGTGATTTGCGAGGCTTAAATCAATTTCCTTCATATTTCTGTGCCTGACAGAGTGAAGAGGCTGTGCACAGTCGTCTTCCTCTTGCTCTTTCCTCGTGTATTTGTCAGAATTATTCACATCTTTAGAGGTAAAGCTTGAGGTGGAGTCACCAAGAACTGGATTTGAGTCTTTATCGAAATTTAAATTGTCGCTGACGCCAAGCAACTGCTTAATTTCTCTAAGCTTCTCTCCAAGTATCGGAGTATAACAACCTCCCTTGCTGTGCATTGAATCAGAAAACGAACTGTCGCTTTCAGGTTTAAAGTTCTCAATATCGTACGAAGGCGGATCTTCAATCATTTTTACAAGTTTAAATTTGGATTAATAATTTAAATTTCAGTAAATTAAATGCCTCATTGTAAAATTAATCTAAAATTCTGTGTTATGTATATTATTGTATTCAAATAAAATACAATGAGGAAGATGGCATCATTGAGGTGGAAGCATCGGCTTGACCAGTCGTATAAAACTGGAGTCTTCTGTAAGCTTTGCATTATTTTCCCCGAGCGCTATGTGGCTTGAAATCACTAGTGATCTCGTTGTATAAAGCTACGAATATAGTCTCGAGTCAAAGTCGATGAAAATCACCAGGTAATAATTTTTCATTAACAAATTTAAACTCACTTGAGGGTTGATTTAATATACTTGAGTCTAGAAATCGGAGATATGTCTGTTGCAGACTTTCTATAGTCGGAAATCAGATAAACCAGACGCTAAGTAAGAACTCGTGATTTTTTTAATTTGAATACATTAACTATAAAATCTTAGTAATTATTCATAGTCATTAATTTAATGATACTTTTGAATTTACTAACACGAAAAATAACTTTTGCATTTTGGAATAAAACAACTAGATTTTTTAATAGACTGTCTGAAGTCACTGATCCCCGAGTACTATAAAAGTTATGACGTACCAAAGAAAGGGAGATTAAGCAGCCAAGAGCATTCTGCAGCGAATTCAAAGACTATTGACAAAATAAAATTTGTACCGAGCATTAAACGCCGCACCAGAGCTATTAAAATATTCAGTAAACCACGGTAATTTTATTGCTTAATTGAAGCAGTCACTTGCAGTCTGAACAAGAAAGCGTAAAATCTGACTTTAAAGGATCACTACAAAGCCCAGACTCACGACTTGAAAGGTAAGTTGTGATGATAATATACTAGACTGAGAGAGTATAGTCAGCTAGAACCGAGATATAATAACCAACAGTCTCAAGTAAGATCTCAGTTTAGTCTAACTCACGACTAATTGCAAATATGAAACTAATGATTCGATCTAACAACACAAACTCTACCTTCGTTATTGATAAATCCTTCTTTTCTAAAGTATTATTAAAAATGCATTTTTTACTCTTTAGCACTAAATTCTACTCGAAAATATAGGGATTCAGCCAGATTTGATATGATATTGAGAGAAACATGGACAGAAAATGATTTACAAGACTGCTGTAAATACTCTTTAAATAACTCGATACTTGTTGAATATTATCAAACAAGACTTTGCAATATTTGTATAAACATAATTTTAAGTTAACCTTGACTATATATCACATAGCAAAATTCAAAAGCGGAAGTATAAAGTATCAAGAAACTCGATGGAGTACCCAAAGCCGCAGATTATCAATATCAATATTCAGCATACACAGAAGCAGCTAATCAACATGAATAATATCTTACGGCAGAGGAAGAAAGCGATGACTTCAATGAGCAAATTTAAGCCAAAATCTCGCTCTCAACACCAGTCGATGGCGGCAACGCCTATTAACATCAGTACGTTTATCAATTCAAAAGTAACTTGATAATTAATTTGCATATCTGAAGCTGCCACAGCTTTATTCGTGATACGATTGAGCTTTGCACCATTAATCGTAACTATATTTATTCTTATTACCAGTAACAAGCAAGAAATCAGTGCTAAAGATATCAAAAACTCGAATTAAAAAGAAGCATAGAAAACGTATGCTTTTTGGTTTATTTTTAGACAAGCGAAGACTGAATTTAATAAGCTGAGAATTGATAAACAAAGCAGCCAAACTCAGTTTAAAATAAAAAGCACTCTTTACAAGTGCTTCATGACCACGATTACTTAAGGTAAACTGCTCGATTCGCAGTCTTAGTGTAAATAGGAATCCAAAAGCTGAGCTGAAAGTGATATTGCTTTCCAACTTGTCATCAGACACAGAAATGAACGAAGATCTCGCTCTGTTGAACAAGTCGATCAAGTGCAAGCTGTGAAGAAACAGCAAGGCTCTCGAATGTAAGAACCTCGCTGCAATCTATAGGTCTTGAATTCGATAAGTACCGCTATTCATTTGACGATTGGAAAACATTTCAAAAGGACGACCAGAGGCAAGATTACTCATTCACTCTGATTTAGACTCAAAGCAACGAAATTAAGGATGCGGGCAGTCAAAATCATTCAAAAATGGGTATTTTTATTTCCTCCTTCATCTGTAGTTTCGCGGATACCGAGTGAGGAAAATGTATAAAGCTCTAAAAGACCGGTGAGTTTAAATTAGACAAAAAAATTGTCTCAAGGATTACTAATAAATCTGCTGTAGAGTTTATCTCGCGAAATAAACTGAAAACTCAATTAGTCGATATGCAGTGAACCGTCAATAAAATCGCGTATGAGAACGAATGGGTGTTCAAAGCTGTCAAGGCCCTGTGTCGCTCGTGGAGAAGCTTTAAACTCAAACGAGAGATTAATCGGAGAGTGCAAGAAAAAGAAAAGGAAAGAGAATATGCGGAGTTTATAAAACGACAAGAAGAAGGTGCGATATTCTATCTTATACTTAAATCAATAACTTCATTAAAAACATACTTTTACTACTTTTAAATTTGATCATCGTGTAATTTTTATATAGCAAGTACCAGACATGCTTTACAGAAGAGAAAAACATTGTATTCAAAGAATCAGGTAAAGCTTTGCTGTAATTATAATAGAAATAATAAAAATAACTCAAAGCGGGATAAGTACAGGAAAACAACAGTCGGGTCAACTAATGATATGGCCATTGCGAAGAGTAACCAGCAACTTATTATTCACTATTATCTTAGATTATAACTTTGGTTTAGAGCATTTTAAAAGTTTGAAAAGCCCAAAAAGCAAATGAAGCAACAGGTGAGGTTAAGTATAAATGTTGGTAAAGTAAAAACAACCATAAGCGGTCTTACTACGGATCAAGTTCAAACAATAGCCATAATACTAGGGAAAGTGAGAATAGTAAACGACTCAGTATGCTGATTGAAATACAAAAGAGCGATAATAAGTAAGGTGTTATTTGTATTTTTAGACCAGAGAAAAGCAATCCGATTCCGTTCCATTCACACTTGAATGATGACTCTTTATCAATTAATGTGTGAAAATTTACGAAGGAAATATCTTCTTCGAATAAGAATTTGAAACTTGACAAAGTGTTAGAGGAAGAAAAGGATGATGAGGATGCTCCACCTGAGAAAACAGTTCTATTTAAGTTTAAAAGCAGTCAACCTCATGATAACTGAAGGTCAATCTCTTCTGATTCTTTTGAACCAGTTATTAATTCAAGTAACCGGAAGTAATATTTCATATTCATTAGATTTTAATAAAATCTCACCAAAATAAATCTTTAATATAAATTTTTAATGATAATTTAGCATAAAACTTAATTTACTAATAAAAATATTTTCAATTTCATCAAGCAGATAGATTGATGTTTCAAATTTAAAAATATTCATATAAAATGAGAGAAAAAATACCAATTCAAAACGATATTCTTTTCAATCTGAACGATCAAAAAAGTATCTTCTTCCCTCATAGCAACCCTCCCCTGAATCATGCAATTTCTTTCTCAAATACTTATGCTCCTTTACCCTCGCTTCTCTTTGCACCTCGTCTGCAATTCCAGTCTGTCTTCAAAATGATTAATTCTTAATTAAAAATAATCCAAAAGGCCGTAATAAAATCCCGATTTCAGTTTGCTCAAATACCCGAAAACCACCATTTTACAGCTAAAAAAGACCACAAATCCATTCGAAGCTGTAAAGACTGCTGATGCAGTGATTCAGCTAAATTGGACGACACAAGCCGGCTGAGCTTTGAGATTTAAAAGTATATACGCAGGATGAGGCGAATATAGATAACGGAGACTTAGTAGAGAGCAGGATATGGGAAATGGTCTGTTAACACAGCAATTATTAAAACGGACTGGAGTTAGTAAAATGGACTAGTCCATATGGGCATCTTCTTGGCTGATCATATCTTTCATCTGGCAGCTCCTGCTGTACATTTCACTGTAGATTTCACCAATTTTCTCTGGTGTATTTTCAAAATTCCCACAGAAATAACTGTAAACTTCGGAAATCGTCGGTCTCAAATGGGGATTGAGAGACGTCATTTGTAAAATTATCTCCTGTGTCGATCTGGACAACTCTTTCCACCTGATTCGCACCTTTTGGCTGATGCTAAATGATTCAGAAGCAGAGTCTTGCGTCTCTTGTGACTCATCAGTGAATCAGCTTTTGACAAAATCGGAAGGGTGTGGAAATTCTCCAACAAGCATCACAAATAAACTGACTCCGAGAGAGTAAACGTCCGCCTTGAATACATCGTAAGCAAAACCTGGTGATAAATTATGGATCTCAGGCGGCATGTAAAGAGTGGTACCTCTTCTTTTGTTTCAGTAGCCATCGGAATCTTTAACGGAGACTCACCCGCCCATATCAGCGAGCTTAATGTTGAAAAACTCATCAAGCAGGATGTTTTCAAGTTTTATGTCGAGGTGTGCGTATCCTTTATTGTGCATGTACTCAACCGCACTGCAGATCTGCAAGATGAAGAACTGAGAGACGTCTTCATTGATGCCTCCTGTATAGCGAATGATATTCGAAAGCGCGCCGTTGGCTGCGTATTCTAAAACATTATACATAATGTTTTCGCAGCTGTCGCCCATCGTGGCAAATCCATCTAAATTTCCTCCGTAAGAGTTGATGATATTCGGGTGAGACTGAAGAACAGACAGCAAATGGTGCTCCGTTTGCAGCATCTTCTCAGCAACAGCAATCGGGTACTTCTTGTCCTTCCGCACGATCTTGATAGCGAGATTGTTGCCAGAGAAATAATGAGCCAAGAAGACTTTTGAGCTTCCTCCTTTGCCCAAGAAACTTTTGAGGACCAACTTGTTATCAATCATAAATAAAAATTA
>JAGYYN010038287.1:0-11141 GCA_021441665.1 Euplotes cf. woodruffi 2 WChen-2021 | reverse complement strand
CGTCTTCAATTTCGAATGCTGATTCGTAAAGTTTTGCAAGTCTTTCCTGCTCCAACTTGATTTTTTCCTCGATCTCTTGGTTTTTATTTCTCAATGCGCTTATTTATTTTGTCTCTAAGCTTCTTGTTGTACTTCGTGGCCTGGACTGCAAGCATTTTGTTGGCGTCTTTGAGAGCGACGTTTTCCTGGATTTGCTTTTTGATCTTGTGCTTGCTCATACGGTGTCGAGATGAGCTGCGAGCAGAATTGTAATGAACCGAGTCAGCATCACCAATCTCCTTTCCTGAACTCGCCTTGAAGTCAACTTTGTTTATTTGCCTGAGCTCGGTGAGCATTGCGTGTTTAGTCACGAGGACCTTACTTTCGATCTGCTTGAGCTTAGTGGAGTTCACTCAGTTAATTGGCTTAAAGTCGTCGCAGATGTTGCCTTTAAGACCATCAACTACGTGCTGGATCTTGAAGTTCACTGTATCATAGTCTTTGAAGTCATTCGGCGGAATTGAATCAACAATGATATTGGTTGAGATTGTCTGCGGATCTCTGAAGTGTTATTATCGATGCTTACTTTTTCGGCTTTCTTTTATTATTCACCGCGCATTCTGTATCTCCAGTTTGACTAAAGGGTCAAGTGTTGCTTCCTACCTTTTGCTGATCCACTCATGTGTACCTGTCACATTCCGATTCCTGCTCTTGTCTTCGTCTATTAGAGCTTATAAAGGTGAAAAGATTACTGTGGGGTTTGTCGTCTAAAGAATGATTTAAGTTTTGTAGGTTTTTTAGTTGGTTTTCTTGCAATAAATTCTTGAGCTGCTCACTATTTACATCTTGATTCGAAGCATCTGATTTCGATCGTTCGTGGTGTTTATTTAGCACCGAGTCTTCATTTTGTCAATTTGCTCGGTGCAGACTGCTATTATTACTAGAATGCTTAGACCTGCAGAATTAACAGCTGTAAGTTACCTAATATCATTAAGCTCTTTATTGCTTAAAGCTACTGATAGATTAGTATCAGCTTGCTTGTCTTCTTTCGGTAAAATTGCGGAATTTTCAATATTCAGTGCTTCATTAATACACTCAAAAATATTTTGATTTATATTTTGATTTGGTGATCGAGTGCCAACCTCCAGTTTGTTAATTGACACATTATTTAACTCAAGCTTCTTAGGCGAAGCATAACGGATATTTGAGTCCAATTGCTTTTTGAATTCACTATTTAAATGAGTTTAATTACCATACCTTCCTTCGATAAGTCCCTCTTCGTCTCTTGGATGTATATTATACGTCTCTTTGTCGTCTACAATCAGCTGTAGCGTTGAGTCATCATTTTGGTTCTCTTTTGGAACCGATTTATTGTCAATATAAAGAGCTGTACTAATCGGTTCAAAGTCAATTTGTTGGTCATTGAACTTCTGCACCACTTTTTTTTCATTTCTAGGTGAACTAATTTGTATCGGGGAGTAGCTATTTCTGATATACACTTTCTTAACAATCTTCTTCGGCCGTTTATTTGCGATCACCTTATGCACAAGCTTATTTTGAGTTGTACTCGGCTCACGTTTGGTTTTAGAATAACCGCCAACGCTATTTTGCCGCCGCTTGATTGGTTTCTTCGCCATGGTCTCTTTGAACTTCTCGTGGAAGTACTTGTTTTGGAATCGTTGCTTTGATCCTCGGCGGATTGTGCTTTCCTTCACCTTCGCAGGCTTTTCTTTGCCTATTAGCGGAGTGGTAGCTCGAGGCTTAGTTGCCTTCTTGGTCTTTTTCTTTTCTTCCTCGACATTGTTCCAGAATTCATCAGCGAGTAAAGCAATGTCAAAAATTTTATTTTTATCTATTGAAGATTTCTTCGCTTGATGTGAGGGTTTATTTGTGATGCAGAGTTTTGCTTTCTTGCACGATTTTTCTTTCACGCGATAGTGTTTTATTTCGGCTTTCTTTGTAAGTCTTCAAATTTGTCTTCTGCTTCGGAGTTACTCTGTTTTTGACTTCATTTGGCTTTTTGTTTACAAACTTTGCAAGAGACTTATTTTGACCCGATCCTAAGATGAGTCGGAGATTCTTTTTTAATCGGATTAGTTACTAGTTTTTTACTCTTCATTGTTCCGTATCTCGGTGTCTTTGACGAACTGTGACGAGACTCCTTGCGTTCTTTAACTCTTGAAGTCGTTTGATTTTTATATTTTATCAACTGAAGCTCTTTATTTCATATTATTTAGCTCAAATTCAGTATTGGATAGCTTTGTTTCTCTGCTCTTCGCATTGCTTTCTGCTTCAAAATCTAGAATAATTGTTAATTCCTTCATTACCGATTTTTCGAGGTTTATTAGCTGATAATGATGTTTCATTCTCAAGAATTTGAGCTTTCCTGAATAAAGTTAGCAGTGAAGTGACTGTTCTTACATTTTTGCATCGACTTCATTAGCAAATCGGTTCATTTCAGAATACCCGGATTCCTTCCTTCGGCTGCTGGGAGTATAAGTCTTTTTGGTAATTTCTTGCACAGGCCTGTCCTTGTTTAAATTATCAAATCTCGACTGGTTTTTGAATGTCGGACTGATCTGCAATCGGTCTCTGGAATTAGGAGAATCTAAAACAGTATTGATTGCAAGTTCGTTGATCAAATGATTAGTAACTATCATACCTTGGTCGTATCTCAGCATCGATATGATTTTATTTAGACTGACTTTCAATCGAGCTGTCTCTGTATTTATCCTGTACTGAAGCTAGTCCTTTTCTATTATTGTACTGTTGGTTTTGCATGTTCTATACAATGTCTTATTATTGATGGAACTATCGGTCAAGCCAACATCATTTCTCTATCCAAGTCGCAAATCTCACATGCTCTTTTATTTTTATAAATACCACTAAAATGATGAAAAATATACAGAATCGTAAAAGCTAAAAATCAAAGCTAACTGAAATATTTTTATTCTATTTCTTGAAAGTACAAAAAACTATATTTTTGCGGTTGTTAGTAATGACTGAATATTAATTGCAGTTACTTTAAAGTTGTCTTTTTGTACTTTGTGCTTTTGCACAACCAAAAACTCGACAACGTCTTTTTGCTTTCTCATGAGGTATTTAAAGAACGCATGTTGTATTCGAAGACAGTTCTAAATTCAGTTAGCACGAAGGACTTGCCCTGTTTAATAAGTAAATCGAAAGCTTGTATTTTTTAAACTTCCTCTGGATTTTTGTGACCTCTTCGTCCCAGTCTTCAGGGTCTTGAGGGACTTGGTGGTACCATCTGAGAATGGCTTTCTTGGCACTCATCTTTAAGCAAAATAAAATTATATTGGGACGCAAGAAAGCAATATTGTGAAGGATTAACTTAGGATATCGTATTTAAAATTAAAATAATATTATTTAAAATTAGTATGGAACTTGTGACGATTGTTACTCAGTCTAGATAGAATAGCTATAATCGAGTGTGTTCTGAAGAATCACTAAATTTGCTTTTTTAGAAACTCGATATATGAAAACTGCACGAGTCAATCGGTACATTTGGACCAGTCCTCAGCTCAAGAAACGAATTGAGAAAAATACGTAAGAAGTTGAATTGATCACAGCAAATTATTTAAATTTTATTTAGCTAATTTTATATTTTACACATGATTTAGGTCGGCGCGGAGGAGCATGAAGCGACTTAACTTTATGGTACTTATATTTGCTTTAAAAAATCCTAAATTTCCGTACCAAATATCATTTATTATAGGGCAAAGATTCTAGATCTATCGCGATCCAGGCGTTGTTAAACTGAAAAATGACTGAGAAAGACTTGATTCAAAAAGACTACTCAGATTTTATCGGTAAAGATATCCCAGAAGTCTTCTCAAAACACCGGTATCACGAATATCTAAAATAACTACGAGTCTAATTTAAAGAAATATAACAGAGAGAAAAGAAAACTCACCGAGATGCTGATGATCAGTTGTATAAAGGTTCGATATTTTGCTTATAAAATATTATTATTCATTATTGGTTTATTAGAAAGATACAATAAATGACCAGATGACTCCAAAGCCCATAGTATCACTACTTTCAGATCTTAAAAATAAAACTGCTGACTTTTTCAGTGCAAGAAATAACGACCAAGTTAGAAGAGGTTCAAAACTTGCAGTGTCGAATATCAACAGTAATTGTTTATTTTCCTTTTAAAATTCATCAAGCCAGCTGTAACTAAAAATGGTTAGTAATAAGTTCAATGATGAAGAGCAACAGGTTGAAGAATGTACTTCCAACTTGTGCAACAGACCGATTCAAAAACATTATGAAGACATTGTAAATTTCGCATGCTTATCTTTAGATCAAGTGATGCAAGTTCCAACGACAGCTGTAAGCCATCGAATTCTAGAGTCTAATATATTCAGCGTCGAGAAAGCTACACAGAGTCAAGAGCAAAGAAGAAGTTCTTCACGAAAGAAAACTCGAAATGATGTAAGCTAAATACACTAGGTTGCTGATGTTTTTATATTCACTAAAAGATAATTTTATTCGCGAATCGAGATTACTTAATTACAGAAAACTAATGAAAAAGCACAAAGACGCGAAGAAAAAGAGAGAACTGCAGATTAAATAATGAAAGTACCTGCAAAAGATATGAAGGTAGATCTTATTAATTTTTTGTAATACTAATAATGTAGACTCAAGCAAAACTCCAGGACGGTAGAAATTAGTTTTATTTTTTATAAAGATTATACCCGAAATTTCCTACTTATGTCAAGAAGTACAATTTTAATCAAGAAGAGCATCAAAAACGCATGTAAGTCCATCTTTGCTAAATATTAGTTCCATAAAACTAAAATCAAACTAATTAAGCATTAAGCATTTTATCAATGAGACGAAATAAAAATAAATTAAAATTAGTAAAATCCTAATTAACTGAATTTAAGATTACTTAAAAATATGCAAATATTATTTTTTATTCAAAAATTGAAGTTTTAAATTAACTTTTTCCGTTTCAAATAAAAAACTCGCAAATGAAAAATATTAATAAAAAATTAATACTGTTATTATTAAGCATAAAAATTGACTTGATTTTAAAATTATATATAAATACATTCAATAAAAAATATTCAATTTAACCTAAATAAATCAAAGTTTATCTTTAAAAAATATTTTCCATCATTTCTTCAGTTTTTACTTTACAAAAATTCCTAAAACTGGTTAGAAAAAGCTACAATCAGCAGTGATATGATGAGATATCAGAGACCGAGTCTGATGACGGATCAAAGGATCTCGAAGACATCAACGACAAGATTGAGCGAGCGAACCAAAGGAAGCTAATCCGTATGTATTTCGTGTAACTGTGCGTAGACATATATTCGACGTTTAAATCTGCGCAGACTAAGAACTTAAAAGTTGACTCGATCCTCGAAAATAGAAGGCAACTCGAAGTAACTGAGGCTCTGACCTCGCTCGAGTCTTTGTCAAGATTCCTTGACAAATGCAGAAATGATAAACTCACAAAGCACGAGGCGAAGATCCAGAAAGTAATCGAAAAATGACTTAAGATTCAAAATAATAAAATGCCGAAGACAAGAAAGCAGATCGTGGGTCATGAAGAAAATATGTAGCTAAGATAATAAGGATATCTGAGATGGAATTTTTGGATCAGACAAACTCAAAATTGGCTTAAATATCCTTCAATATTAATTTTAGGAATAATTCACAATTGAATTTTATTTATTTTAGTGTGACTAACAGCGGGGAATTGAGATATTTTGATTATGCCTTTTTACAAATTTAAAATGATAAAAAAAGCTCAAAATTGAATATAAAAATAACATTCTGCAAAGGTTTTATTTTAATTAGTTAAAGATTGCGAATATTTTATGTTGGAAAAAATAATAATTTCCTGAATTTCAATAATTGAATACAGGTTTAGGAAATCACAGAAATAAATACAAAAAATTAAGACTGGCTATAAAATTATTGTCATGTTAGAACCAAATGTTAATGGTTGCTATTTACTCTTTCTGGAATGAATTTTGAAACTCGTGATTCGAACCTATCTTCATATCTTGATACATCTTCGTTTTCTATACTGAAATCGTCTTGAGCTAAAATAGCTGGGTCATCGATAAATTTGTTGTGTAGAGTTCTAAATCTGGCTTTTCGTTTTGCCTGTTCTGATTTCTTCTGACCCTTTTTCTTGTTTTCTAATTTCTGAAGATAAATCATTTCTAATCCTTTGATTCTTGGATTACTATCGAATTTACTTTGGGTGTTTTGTCTTGAGAATCCGCCTTTTAATGTTATTGAACTTCCAGGAGAATAAAGTCGGCTTGCACCTTCGTTATCATGCTCTTCTGCAGGTACAACTAATTCTCCAAGATTCCCATAGATTCTCTTAATTCCACCTCCAATTGGCCTTGTTTTATTTCTTGTTTCTAATCGTGAATTGTACTGAGCCTTTGATGTTGTTATCCTGCTGTTGCTGACAGAGGACAACAAGTCAGAGTTCTGAAACGGCCGCCTGTTGTTGTAGAAGTTCGAGCTCGTGTGCACCGGCGGCTTGCTGTACACGTTCATGTTCGACGAAATCTGCCGCTGCATCTTTGCTTCGTACTCGCGCTGTCTGTTCAGGTCGAACTCGTCGATCTTTTCTTCGATCAGGTCCATGTTCAGGTCGCCGAGGTCTTCGGCTTCGAGTCCTCTGAAGTGCTCTTGCTTGAGCCGCTCGAGCCGCTTTCTGAGCTCGTTGTTGCGCTCGAACTTGGACCCGCTGACGTCGCTGTCCTGGTCGCGTCTTGACATGCCGTCGACGATTTTGTTGAGTTTGTCTTTGGCCTGGTTCTCGACTGCGAGCGACGGAAACATTTCTTTGGTGTCGTTGCGCTTGATGCGCTTCGGCTGGCCTTTGTACGCAGGCTTGAGACTGCCTCGGACCTTGCCGCCGTACGACCTTGCAAGCTGTTTGTCTTGCTGCGTCACTGACTGCCGGTCAGGACTGTGTTTGTTGAACGCCGGCTTTGCAGCTTGCTTTGAGTCGATGTTGGACTTGGCCGGACTGCCGTGTGCCGACTTGAGGCCTTTGGTGAGGTTCTCGTCAGCGTGTATTGCAGGGTTCTCAGCAATGAGGCTTTCGACTGAGCTGCCCTTTGAGCCTGGTCTGAGCTTTCTGAGCTCAGCTTCGACCAGGTCTTCGTCATCTTCGATCATGTAGTTCGGATCGATCGAGAGGCCCTGTTTGCGTTTCATTGCTTTTGACAAAAAGTCGGTTTTGTGTTTTTCGTATACAAACGGCGCTGGCAGCTCGCCGTCGTCTCCGACTTCGTCAGCATAAAATATGATGACTGACTGCTTGTTGATGATGTTGCGTTGGTGGTCGATGAAGTAGCCTTTTTGGTTGACTCGTCTGCCGTTGTTGTCGACTGCGTGACCGTCGACAGTGTTGATGATGAAGTTGCCTCTGTCGTCGACGTCAAACTCGCCGAGTATGTCATCAAGCTCGAACTCTGGTATGTCTCTGAGTCGGTCAGCTTCGAGTTTCTTATTTTTGTTTGAAGTCGCTGCTTTCGCTCAGATTGTCGATGACGCCGTGTATGAGGTCGCCGGCAAAGTTGGACTCGAGCTCGACGTCTTCGAACTCGATGCGGTCAAGGTTGTCGTCATCGTCGTCGTCAAATATCAAGTCTCGCAACATCGTCTGCGTCGTCATGTCAGCCATGACTGGCGGCTGCTCGATAATTACAGGCTTCGGCGGCTTGCTGTCGGCGTATCAGTTGTCAAGCGGCTGAAAGCGCAGCGTGTTTCTGTACTCGTCGATTGCTTCAGAAAATATCGGGTTTTCGACGTCTTTGAGCTCGTCGACTCTCATCGGAAAACTCATTCGTCGTTTCGGCTGAGCAGCAGCGTCGTCATGTCTGCGGCCGTCACTGTCGCTGTGTTCGCTGTCTGACAACACGGACTCGTCAACTTCGACAATCGGTTTGAGTCCGCCGAACGAAAACGCTCGTCTGATCGGCCGCTTGAGCTCGCGTCGCTGACTAGACTCGTAGTCTTCGGCTTCGAAGAACGTGCAGTTGCTCAGGCTTCTGTCGTCGTCAGCTCAAAATATAGAGTTGCGTCGGTCGGGGTTCTTGATGTGATTGACGATGCTGGCCAGCGCTTTCTTGCGCAGCTCGACGTCGTACTCGAGCTCTTTGTGCGACTGGCGGTCGACGTCGCAGCTGATGGAGTAGTTTTCGGTTTTGGACTCTTCGTCTCGTTCTTTGGTCAGCGACCGATGCAGCGGCAGCGCCGACATGACAGCGACGTCATCGGCGTACTTTTTGATGCCTGTGAGCGGCAGGTACGCGTCGCCTTTGAGATGCGACGACTCGAGCTTGGTCTCGATCAGCGTCAGCACGAAGATCGACAGCAGTATGAGCGGCACTTCGATGCACTCGACGAGAGCTTGGTAGCCCCAGATCAGCGTTGCGTAGCCAGCAGCGCACGCGGCGTAGGCAGGGATGTGCACAAACACGAAGCTGGCGATGATGACGCGTCTGAAGTGCTTGATGAAGACGGAGTCGCCGTTAGAGAGAACGAGCATACATGTGTCGAGGCCGAAGAAGCCGGAGTAGAAGAACTTGAGAACACGGAAGTTCCAAACTAATCATAAAAATGGTAATATTCATGCTGTCTTTGGATAACGTTTGGCATAATATGTAAAATCTTTATCTGGTATAGTATAATGTCTAAAAAGAAAATACATCAGTATGTTTAATCCTATTGATACTCAAAATGATACTAACGCAACACTAAACGTAATCCATGCTTCAACAACTGCTGCAGTTATTGCTAATATTAGTAGTCAGGGTGTCTCGATCAATCCAAATAATGGAATTAAATTCCCAATAATTTTACTTCTTTGTTTATCTTTTATCTTCCCAGCAGTTACAAGTAGAATAAATCAAATAGCGATAAAGATAAACGGAAAAGGTACAACATTTCCAGGTCTGGGTATTCACTGTGTCTGGTCACTATTTAAAACTTTGTCTCCAGTGCAAGTTTTTAGAATTGGAACTCAGCTATCTTGACTACTATTCGGTTCATAATTTGTGGGACAGACAAGTCCGACATAAACTCATACTTTATTCTTGTTTTCATATTTAGAAGGACAGTGAGAGATTCACTGGTTATTATATAATACAAATCCGTCAACTCATGCAGTTCAGTATGTGATCGAGTTAGTACAAGTGGCTCAAGTCGAGTCTCACTTAGTGCAGACACCATTTACTGAGATTTCATTTGAGTTTGTGCAAGCCCCAGCTCATACGTTCGAAGCAGTCAAGACTGATCCAGAGTTACACGAGGTGCAGGTTGAGATCGTTCCTCCTCAAGTATTTCAGTTCGTACTTCATCCAACACAAGTTGTTCCGGTGTCGATTGTTTTTCCTACTTCACATGTATCGACACAAGTGTTTGTTCTGAGATCAAGCTTCATACTGCCGTTTCAGCTTGTTCATTGAGTCGTAGATCCTGATCACGTCTTGCAATTTGAATTTCATGCTGTGCAGGTATAAGCTGAGTTATCTTGAATGTAAGTATCCGCAGTTCATGATGATAGGCAGCTGCTTCCTTGCAAGAATCGATATGAAGATGTCGTATCTCAAGATGTTCAGTAAGTAGCAGAATTCAAGCAATTTAAACAATGCGCTGATGTTGCATCTCACTGGTTGCAAGTGTATGTTGTAGTGTTTCCAAAGTACGTATTCGGGCAAGTATGAATTCATGTGCCAGAATACAGATATTCGTAGTTTGTTAAGCCTCAAACTGTACAAACGGTCTTCGAAGTAGTTGAACACGCTGCACACGTTGCATCGCAGTTTTCACAGGTATTTGTAGTCGAATTGTAAAACTTATTACTATCACAAGTCAAAACGCATGCTGT
This sequence comes from Euplotes cf. woodruffi 2 WChen-2021, assembly GCA_021441665.1. Lineage (NCBI taxonomy): Eukaryota > Ciliophora > Spirotrichea > Euplotida > Euplotidae > Euplotes > Euplotes cf. woodruffi 2 WChen-2021. The sequence continues at coordinate 1,261 of JAGYYN010038287.1, read as the reverse complement.
TCCTTGAAGTTTATATGGAAACGATGATGTGGATATACATGAATTTCACGAAGTCTTTGTGGTTCCTCAAGTCAATCACGGATAGTCTCACTGAGATTGCAGAGTAAGCCCTGTTTCCTTCTGATCAATTATATACCCGTTCGTCTCAGCTGTATAAGTGTAGATCTTAAAGCTACTAGTAGCTTCTGAAGAAGCAGAATTAGAGAATCCTGCGATTGTAAGTTGAACTGTAGTTCCAGAACTAAGTCCTGAGGTAAAAGAATTCCGAATGATTATTCGATTCTCACTCCCCACAGTTTGCTGAGCTCATGTTCATGTCGATGTCGACGAAGCCGCGCCTGATACAATACATTGTCACGATAGGCTACTTGCAGTGAAGGTCACTTGAGAGGGATAATAAACATAGATAACTCCTGTAGACGGAAAGCTATTTGCCAGTCTAAATCCGAAAACTATATTTACAGCAGTACTTGCAATTGTGTTGCTTGGAGCAATTGTAGGGCTTAGCAGTTCAGCTGCAACTGAAGTACTCATAGTTACACTTCCTGAAAAGCTATTAATCAAATAACCGAGTGAATTTTGCAGAGTAAATCCAAAAGTGCTTGTTGGCTCAGTCGTTGATGGATTCGTTATCGATTGAATCTTGAATTTAAACAATTCATTTGCACTTATCTCAGTAGTTGTCGCTAAATTTATAACCAGTTGGATTGTCTCAGGACTTGTCGAGGTCTTTGAGCATGTCAATGATGTTGAAAGCACAACTACTCCTGTTCATGTTATCGTTCCAGAAGGAGCTTTTACTTGAGATGGAAATGTGACTAAAAGAACGTCTCCGTCTTTAACAGGTGAAGAAGCAGCAACGGTAACCTCAAGATTTGTTACAGCTCCGTTTACTAAACTCTCAGGTGCTATTGCGAGGGAGTTAAAACTATTCACAGAGGTCATGGTTACAGTAACTCCAGAATTAATTGTATCAATACTGTAGCCAGTTGATGAAAAGGTCGATATTTGAAACGAGGACGTTGGATGATTTGCGTATATTGGATTGTCAATTTGGCCTACAGAAAAAGATACTTCTGATCCTGCAGCAAGTGAGCTTAGCGGATAACCTGAAGTTATAGTTAATGTTGTTGATGTCGCAGCACAGACTAAGGTACTTGCAATATTTCCTATTGAGGCAATACTATTTGCAGTTGCAGCGGGACTGTTTATCGGCACTTCTGACGGAAATGTCACCACGATGTACCCGCCCTGCAGTATC
>JAGYYN010038286.1:0-12972 GCA_021441665.1 Euplotes cf. woodruffi 2 WChen-2021 | reverse complement strand
GACCTGAGCTACTGTTTGGACGTGATTGCGTCAGGCCGTCTGTATCACGCGAAGGACAGAGCGGCAGGCAAAGACGGGTCTGAAACAGCGCGCAGCACTAAACGTGAGAGTAGGAGAAAACCGAGCATTGATTATGTTAAGAAAGTCATTCAGAAGACTATAGATAAAGTTGATTTAAAATAGTCATTTAAATTTGAGCAATGAAGCATCAAAAATTTTAGATAATGTGAATGATTTTGATTTTAACATATTTGATCTTCATGATGAAACTAACGGCAATGAAATGATAACTCTCGCGACTCATTTACTTCATAAGCATAATCTTTACGTTGAGCTTGCAATTGATTTCAAGACTTTTGGCATATTTATTCAAAGTATTCAAGAAGGCTATAAAGATGTTGCTTATCACAATAAAATTCATGGCATGGATGTTGGCCGACTCGCTTATTACTACGGAACGACTTGTAATCTCATCACAAATGCTTCACTGACCAATCTTGATCTATTTTGCTTGATAGTCGGAGGAGCCGTCCACGACTTCGAGCACCTCGGCTGGAACAATCCATATCTCATCGAGACACAGCACGAATGGGCGATAACCTACAACGACATTTCAGTCTGTGAGAACCACCACATTGCAGCCACCTTTGACTTGATTAAGAACAAGCCGGGATGCAACATTTTCGAGTATTTTAGCAGCGAAGACTTCAAGAAGACCCGTAAGAAGATGACCAAGATGGTGATTGCAACTGACATGGCTCTGCACTTCGAATACCTAGAAAAGTTCAAGAAACTGATTTCTCAAGAAAGCACTCAATACACCGAAGATGACAAAACCTTTTTATAATGTGCATGACGATTCACATTAGTGATCTCACAAACCCATCAAAGCGATGGAATGAGTCTTACAAATGGACACTGCTTGTCTACGAAGAGTTCTTCGTGCAAGGGGACAAAGAAAAGGAGCTTGGACTCCCAGTCGGCATGCTTAACGACCGTAACTCAATTATCCTATCAGACGCACAGAACGGTTTTGTTACTCTTTTCATTCAGCCGTCGTTTAATGCATTTTCGCAGCTTCTGCCCCATGTAAAAGTCCAGTTAGACTACCTAAACCAAAATATTGAAAAGTGGAAGCAAATGAAAGACGAATGAATCAAGATGAAAGAAGAAGGCAACTTCTTAATGAAGATTTTCAACCAGAAATCCAACGAGCAAATTGAAGAATTTAAAATATCGTAAATCTTCAGAAAACCCAGATGAAAATAACGATTTTTATAAATAAGTTTAAGCTTGAATTAGGCCTTTAAGTTTAGCGTAATTTACTCGATTTTCATCAAGAATTTAATTTGTATATTTTTAGTCTTTTTTGGCAGTGATAGAGAAAAATTTATTTTACTGTATTTGGGTAGGGAATTGGAAGTTCGCTGATTTTGGGTTTAGAAATAATATATATGCTTTTTTATTTTTTAATTAGATCTAGTGTCAAACCTTGAGATGGAAATGATTATGCTGTGTTATAGCAGATTGAAGTCAGGAGTATTTTTTAACTTTTATTAATGATGAGGATAGATATTTTTAATTTTATAAAGGTTAATAGAAGACTATGATAGAGATAATTCAAAATAGAAAAAGAAACAAGAAAAATGGTTGTGAGTCCATATTTTAAAATTAATAAAAATAAATATCCTAAAGTAAGTTTTAATTCTTATTTCTCATTAATTTACTTAATTTTATATAATTTCAACTTAAATTTTAATAACAAAAAAAACTTATTAAAAAAAGCCATTTGATTATCATATCATCAACCAATTTCCAATAATTTCTACATCTAAATACCAAAACATTTGACAATAATTCAACCTCCAACTATCCCAACATTCCTGTAAAATATTACCAACCTCAAATCCTCACAATCTCCTTCTAAAATCTTTAAAATCACGATCCCTTGCCAAATGGTCAGTTCTTAGTCGAACCCAGGTCAAAATAAGCATTTGGCTGAAGTCGTAAATAATAAATTTAAACTTGTCTATGGATTCAAATCAGCAAGGTATCACAAGTTCTGAATATTGAATCGAACTAACTTGGCTTTAGCTATCCAGTACCACAAGCGATGGACGATGAACGAGATTAAAAAGAAAGTAGACAACCTCGAAATGAGGATGATCAAGGCTAAGGTCTTCAACATCAACAATAATAATCGTTCGTATGCGCAGTTCAACGAACGCAGCAGTGTTAATGACAGCAAGGCCAGCTCGGTCAGCAATAATAAGAATAAAAATAACTATCTGGTGTATTTAAAGCTTGCGAAGTAAATTTATCACCTTTTGCAATAGTATATCGATTTTGTACATCCAGCACGGGCTAAAGCAAGATGCCTTTGAACTGCTGAAATAAGTCAACTTACCTCGACGTCGAGATCTTTGAGGCTGACCCGATTAAATGCAGAAAGTGGAAAGGCCATATTTTATTCAATATGATTCTCTGCCACTTTTTTGGTCGATGACCGTTCACTGTCAAAACGCTGTATTACTTAGAAGACTTAACCCAGAGCCTTAGCGAGGCTAAGGTTAGAGACTGAGATTACTTAGCAGCGATTAATTTTTACTTCTTTTATATATGATGGAAAACTCGCAAGTATGACAGATCGATTAAGTACCTTGGCAAAGCTCAAAGAGCCATCTGCAAAATTATGGAAGACGAAATACCGAAAGGTATCTTTACCTTCGATCAGGTTAAAGAGGAAGATGAAGAAACAGAACGCGAAAGTTCTGTTTCGAAACGACTTAATAAATTCCGAAATAAATCTCGAAATGTCCCACAAGTCAAAACTGTCGGAGCATCGTATTACGAATCGAGTGATAGTGACGATAATAGCGACTGTGACCTCCCTCAAGACCAAGCACAGAAGTATAATCATTATGAGAACAAAAACAAAGGTAGTAAAGAAAGGCAAAGTCGATTAAGCCAGCTTTCTAAGTTCAATTTATTTGCTCTGATTCAGCTTGCGAACGCATGACTTATCCTTAAGGTCCAAAACGACTACGAAAGAGCTTTACAAATTTGAAACGAAGCCATTATGTCATTAAAGGTGCTTTCGAAGAAAATCAAATCTCAAATTATTGCAGTCGATCTGATTGAACACTTAGTGAGTCAAATTATCGAGTTCAAAACAAGAGATTTCGAAAATACAGTTAACCTCAGTTCCACTGAGCTAAAGCTTAACACTTCAGAAGGCATAATTGAATCCAACAATGAAGAGGAAGTGTCTCCAAGTAAATTTATTGCGATTTCAGAATCAATCGAAGCCCTTCCTGCTAAATTTTCAAACGAAGAAAACAAGCAGAGCATCGAAAGCAAAAAGGCCCCTTGCTTACTGAATCCAGGAGAAGTAATAAATACTAAAGATTTTAGCTTAATTATGTCGATTACCACCCTCGTGCCGTTCATTAAATCTCGAGTGCCGAGACTCAGCGAATTCGATGTTAAAGTCGCGAAGCTCAATGAAAAAGAGTTTATTCGGAAACAGAAGAAAACGCAGTTTAGCACTAAAATATTCGAGGCTAATATGGATCTAAGAAATGAAATTTACAAGTTCCAGGAAGACAACGTCGAAAAGTCGCAGATTGACCAATCACAGCAAGCTGTCCAAGACACAAATGAAAAAGACTCGATTGCGATACTAATCGATGACAAGAAAGAGTGTGACAATATAATGAATAACCCCGAGCTGAAGCAAGATGAATGTGCGTCGATTTCATTTTATGCTAAAGAACCAGTAATCACGAGTAAAAAGCAAGCAAAGCCGCATCAACTTTCAGTATCTCAAAATCAAAGGGTCATCAAAGACCAAAGTGACAATAAAAGTATTTATATTTGTTTTGATTTCCTTCGGATAGAATAATTTTAATTTAGCAAAGGAAAAGCATAAAAAGAGCGCTTTAATCGAGTTAGAGACCAGCAAAGACATGTACAATGCTAAAGCAGTGATCAATCCATACGAGATTAAGTACAGCAAGTCACACAAGGCGCACTAAAACGCTCAGACAGGTACCGCACAGCAAACAACAGGTCGGAGTTAGCAAACAATAATGAGTAAGCACTGAGTCTAATTTTTATAGCAGCAGCGGAGTTCAAAATAGCATCAACCGCAATATATCAAGAGTCCTGCCTTCGACTGCAAAGACGCAAGAATCAACGAATTTTGATTTGGAGAATATCCTCGCGGTGACTAAGAACAAAAGTATTTTGCTTGACAACGGCAGCGATAAGACTTCGCTACCGGTGTTAAATTTAAAAGAAAGGCACGGGGAGATAAAGAAGTACGCAGGGGAAGCATCAACTATAACTCGTGATAGAAAGCAGAGTAACAAACTGACTAAAAACAGCAACGGCTTGGTGTCTTCGTACAGACAAGCTCTTCCTAAAAGAGATCTGTTTCAAAAGGTGATCCGAAGCCCGAGACCTGTTGAAATCAGCACAAGCAAATTTAGAGGTAGCTTATAGAATTTTAATCGGTAGGGAGATACACAAGCGGAATTTGATCTCAAGATAGCAAAAAGCAAAGCCATAGTTACCTTGGCACTGCGGATAGCATTGTTCGAGACCGGATTAGGAAAAAGGAAAATAACGAGCTATATCAAAATATTAGTAACTATAAAAATTCAACTATTGATACTTCAGTCAATTATTATGGCATTATTACAAATTCTAATGATGACCAGATTCAAGCTCATTTTAATAATCAGCAGGATATTGTTGATAAGCAAGAAAGTAATAATTATAAACAGAGAGTATTGAGTGTCGATAAGGACAATCGATACTTTAAATACTGATCTAATTTGAACGATAGTCCAAATAAATATAAAGAAAATAATAAACAGCAGAATCTTCCAGTCGTAAAACTTCCAGCTGACAAATTTAATATGTATAAGTACCAAAAATCGTTTTGTCGGATTTATCAATTTGAGAAGCTGTTCCTTACTTCAAAAGAAGGTATCAAGCCTTATTGTGAGCATAAAAACTAATTTATAATTTTCAATTAACAAACAAATAAGATCCTGAATAGTAAGTTGAATTGAATTAAATCAATTAAAGCTTATTTACTCAATGCTGGTTCAAAGTTATCAGTTCTAGGTAATTTTTCCTGTCCTTTAGCGTCTTTCCTAACTTGCTTCATGCCTTTCTTAAGTCTTTCATTATATGCATTTTCTTCTTCTAACTTCTGTGCTTGCTTTTTATACTTAAGCTTGATGCTTTCAAGCGCATCCTGCTTAGTCTTAATGTCTTCTAAGAAGTCTTCGTAAACATTTTCAAACTCATACTCAATATCTTCAGGAAGAATGTACGGATGTTCGATTTCCGGTACAAATCCAGAGTTCTTCCTCTTTATATTAGCGAGTTGTTGAGATACTTTCGACAACCCCGCAATGTATTTCTTTGCGCCTTCAGCAGGAGTCCCGCTGCTGAGTTCTTCATAATTAACACTGGTCTTTTCCTTCTTTTTGACTGCCATATCAGCGAACCGCTTGTTGATCTTTTCTCTCCTTTCCCGTTCTTTCTTTACTAACTGGAGCTCTTCGGGGGTCGGCATGACTTCTTCCCCGAATTGCTCGACTAAATTATGGACGATCCTTTGCGTGTGTTCAGTGATACTCAGCTTTTTGTGTTTGTTTCCTGCGATTGAGAACCTTCTTAACTCGCTGTCGGGGAACAGCTTCGGCCTGTGCTTCAGCTGCTCGATATCTCTGACCATTTTAAATAGCCCGGGGGAATTAAGCACAGTCCCATTTGGGTCGATTTCTTTACCCACAAACCATCTTCGTTTATACTGCTCTTTTTCCTCTTTCCCCGTCGGCTTCTTGCTTAGCTGATTGACGTTCATCGTCGATCGTTTTGCAGGCATTAAGTTGCCTTCTTCTTTATTTTGCATTTTCTGGTTGTGTTGATTCAACAGCATTTCGCGTTCTTCATTGAGTTTTTGAGCAAGTTTTGCAAAGCGTTTTTCTTCTTCTCGGATCCTCATTTCTTCTTGCTTCTTTTTAAGCGCCTGCTCTTTCTCGACCTTTTCTTCGTGGTTGTACTGCTCGAACATCACTTGGAAAGCGCACTTTTGGTCCGTGTCAGCTTCATACTGCGACATGTGCTTGAGCATCAGGGAATGGCACGACTTCAAAATCTGCAGTTTCATCGGTTTCCGCGGCGGAGGCGAAAACACACTCATTGTTGTCTGAGTCGAGTTTCCGAATTCTGAAGGCAAACTGCTCATCTGATGCGTCCTTTCAGACAGAGCAGGAGTGGCGAACATCTGGGCTTTGTAAATATGGTCAAATCAAGGACTCAGTGTTGAAGTATCGAATTTTACTGATCTCATATTGTAGTCTTTATCTTTACTCGAAAGTTTTAATCTTCGACTCTCAGACATTTCTGACATGTTAAACTCCGACATCCGTGAAGGGCTCAGCGAAAGTGGCGGAAGGGTCTTCGATGCAACTGGATGGATGATGTTTGAATTCGCAGCAAATGCATTACCCATTAATCGACTTCTTGATGAATTTTTAAACGTCGATAGATTGTTTTTCGACTGGTCTTGATAAAAAGTATTTAAAATATTTCATAAGTTTTTCTTAACACCTTTAAGAATCGGCTCTTTTTCAGGTTTCTTCTCGCTTTCGTTAAAATACGCTGTGCTGATGCCCATTTTATTTTCAGACTTCGTGAATTTATTTAGTAAGGTTTCAATGAAAAATGTCGAAGGCAGAAATCCAATAGATTCATAATATACTGTTTGGAATAAATCAAGCTTGCATTCGAAGTCGTACGTATTTACAGGAGCTGAGCTCGAGTCTTTAGCTTTTTCCTGAATAGTCGAGATCTCTCCGTTTAGTGTTAATTCTATAGTCTGTGCGAGGATTAAAGGAATTAGCTCGTAGTACTTATCCTTCGGTACAGGGACAAGAATAAATAGCTTTCTTAGCTTCTCTCTTAAAGCAATTCTGAGTTCACATAAAATTTCCTCTTTGTCTGTCTTTTGGTACTTCATCGCGTAAATAATCCAAAACATGTAGACGTAGATTTTATTTAAAAAGATTAGAAAATCACAGCTGCTTGATATTGTTCTTGATATAGTTAATTTTATTTTCAAGAAATTTTATCCTTTGGACTGCTTTTTTGATGTAATGGGCATTAAACAAAGATATAGGGAACGGGCTGAATAAGTCGAGTTGCACTAAATCAGAATTGAACAGCATTTTCCTTTTAAACTTCGACACGTCTTCAGACTTATCTTTACCTTCCTTCGATTCTCCTTCAGTATTTGAGTGATCATTAGTACCAGCTTTGGTCTCAGCCTGGTGGCTTGTAGCTGACGCAGCATTGTTGTGTATTGATCCTTCTTTTTGTTCAGGATTCGTACCTCCAAGAGGTTTATTTTTGGATCCTGAGATGATCGTTATCTACGAGTTCTTCAAATGAAATGTTTGCCTCTGACTGTCTTTCCCAGCAAATACCTAATGGTAAAAGTAAGCTCATAAGCTCCAACCTAACATGGAATCAAATGCACTGTGTGTAAAGCGAATAAAACACAGCACATCGTGGATGAAAAATCATCTTCACTTACTCGGTGCGATTGCAACATGCGATTTGCTTTTAATCAGTTGTTTTTTCGGTAATTTCTCAGTCATTAGTGAAATAAATAAATTTTATAAAATTTTATTATTTGTATTTTTAGTCCATTTTATTTGCATTTTAAATATTCAATATATTTAACAAGCAATTTTGATGAAGTGAATACATAGCGTGTTGATTTAAGTCAAAATACACTTGCTCAGCACAGACCTCGAGTCAACCGACTTCAAATTGGAATGTTTATTGAATAATTGCTCACTTGTAATAATTAAACTTTGCAATGTCAGACAGCGACTACGAAGAGTACGACGTACAAGAGCAGGAAGACGACGAAGAACAACAGGACGAGTCTAATGAACTCCTACAGGATGATGAACCAGCCCAAATTGACTCTGATGAGAGCGAAGATGACTCTGACCCGCCAGGCATGTACGATGATGACTCCGATGATATCCAACAACGAATTGAACAGGAAAAAGAACATATCATCGCGAATGAAGACTGGGGCACAAAACGACAGAACTTTTATGGACGCGATAAACAAGCTGACGATGTTAGTAGTGAAGAAGATGTCGATGAACTTGGAGAAGCTGTCCGTCTCCAAGCAATTAGAGCTAAGAAACTCAACGCGATGAAACAAAAACAACAACAAGTTGAAGAGTCCGATGATTCACAAGATAACAAACAGGCTGAAGACTCAGATCAAAGCGATTCGGAATCTCAAGACGAAGGGCTTGGAGATAAGCTTTTTGGGTCAAAAATCGATAAAAATGCGAAAGATAAAGACCAAGTGCAGAAATTAAAGCAAGAAAAACTCTTAGAAATTAAAGAACTCATTCAAGACATGAAAGAAGTAATCGCAAGCTTAGATTATGAAATCGAATACCCAGAAGATGATGAGTTAAAAGAAGAAGACGCGTATTCTTTCATCAAACAACTGACTATTTTTATCAAAAAATTCGCGTGCAATAAAAATAAAGTCCTAATAAAGCGAAATAAAAGAGTGTTTGACTTTTTAAAAGTAAAAGAGCAGCTAGTCCTGAACTACTGACTCTACATGAACTTCTATTTGCTAGGACAAGCGAAAATCTTGCAGGATTCAACTAAATTTATAAATTTGCAGGAAAATGAAGTGCTAAAGAAGCTTGCTTACTACAGAACACTAATCAAGCAAATCGAGCCAATTGACAATGAGCTCAAAGGCCAACTGAATCAAATCGATATTAACGATATCAGTCCTGAAGACGAAAATATGCAACAAGACGATGACGAAGACTTCGAAGGAGACTATGAAATCGAAGACATAGAAGGTGAAGACCTCGAAGACGACGACCAACAGCCTATCGAGGACCAAGACGATGAAGAACCTGAATCTCAACAGCCAGTCGCCAAAGCTTCGAAAAAGAAAGCAAAATCAAGCAAAAAGGAAGAAAAAGGCGAAAAGCAGCAGCAAAAGAAAAGTAAGAAAAAGAAGGAGCAAAATGAATACGAGTCGATTGAAAATATGCTCAACTTCGGCAACTTCCAAAAGGAAGCCAGTGAACATTCAGTCGAAAATCAAGACGGAGAAGTTAAAGAAGTCAACAAAATTATTGAAAAAGTATTCAAAAAGAAAAAGAAGGAGACTAACAAAAAGCTACTTCAAGGAAACGTAGACGACCTCGTCTCTGAAGACGAAGCTCCAAAACCGAAAAACAGGTTGAAAAAGAAAACTAAATTTGACGCAGAACAAACGCAGCAACAGCAAGACAAAAAGCTGTTCGAAGGTGGCACAGGAGCCGATGAGGAAGGCGCCTATGATAAAGGAGAAATGTCAAAGCAAAAGAAGCGAGAACTCAAAGAGAAGAAAAAGCAAGAAAAACTGATGAAGATCGATGAGGAAATCAAACAGAAAAATGAAGCAATACAGAAGAACATGCATAGAAATATCATGAAGGGCATTGGTATTTACCGTAAACGACCGAAAGTCAACCGAAATCCCAGAGTCAAACACAGAATGAAGTACGAAAAGGCCTTGGTTGAAAGAAAAAGAAAAGTGCAGGAGTACAAAGAAGGACCACAGTCCAAGTATGCTGGAGAACTGACTGGTATCAGATCAAATTTGATCAAAAGTACAAAACTGTAAAGTTATATATATTCACATAAGCAGCTGGGTGTTATGTTTCAATTTATCAAAATTAAATTTAAAAATAAGAGTATGGTGATAAAAAATTACAAGCGATTTTGAAGAAATTTTGTTCGGTATTTGTAATTATTATAATTGAAAAAAAATGGAAAACTGCAATCAAGACCAAAATAAAAAGCGCTGCTTGGTGAAACTTGACATCTTTAATTTTATGAATAAAGATTGGGAGCAACAATGTCCTTTTATGAAGATGGCTTCTTGTAATGGATCTTGACCTTGGACAGCTCTTGACTTCAATTACTTCAATCCTTATTCATATCAACTTTACAAAGACACCTTCAATGAATCAAATAGAGCAGAAAGAGAAAGTTTTGTATTTTTATCAACTTTACTAGTCGGTTTTTCTAGTTTATTATTCATAAGAAGACCAAGAAGAGTGATCAGAAACCCTATCGTTGCCTATCTGACTTTATCGATGTTAGTATGCCCAGAGAACTTCAACCCGATTAAGTAAAAACTATTTCAACCATCATGATTCTTTAACTAATTTTATTTATTAATATTGACTATCTAAAATACAATCTCCTATAATATAATATTTAATTTTGAAATATTTTTATTCTTATAATTCCACTATTTTATATTAATAAAATAAATTTAAATATAAATTTATATCTCCCCATCAGTATAAAATAAATCTTTGTTAATAAAAAATTAATGATTTACTAATAAAATTCAAGTATTATGAATTTAAATTATAAAAAAAAAATCCCCAAAAATCAAGATTTCTATTTCTCGCAATTTTAATAAATAGGAGAAATTTTGGAAATTTAGAAAAATTAATAATTTGAGAAAGAAAATGTCGATTTGAAGCAGACTGAATTTAATTCCGTCAATATTCTGAAAATATTGTAATTGTTAATTATCCAGATTAAATCGAGATTTTATATTTTTAAATTTTACTATTATATTTTAATACTAATCATAAGGTAAAATTTAATTGCATAAAAATACGGTTAACATAATTTTATCTAATAAAACTCGAAATAATAATCGATGGATGTTGTTAGTGTGTCTCTTATTTTGCTGTTGTTGAATCCCGCATATTTGACTAAAAATAAAAATAAAATATGTTCCCAGAAAATCAAACAGAAGTATGATTATAGAAGATTGAGTATGAATTATTTTCTGCCTATTGCCGGAGTTGGTTTCTTCATACTACTCTTCGCAGACATGCATGAAAACTTCCCAGAGTTGTTTTGTTTGTCGTACCATCCAATATACTCCTGGAACTTAGAGAGAGTCATCTCTTTTTTATTTTTCGTAGACTTGGAATCGGTTTTCTTTGTCATTGGAGGTGGAGCGTCCATTGCTTTTGGACCGCTAGTGAACCCACTCTTCTTTTCTGGCTGTTTCTGGTACTTAATAATCTTTTCTATTGCCTTTTTGATGTCATCAGGAGTCTGGAGTCTCAGCGGGGGCTCTTCTTTGATCTTTTTCTTGTTATCTAGCTTTCCTTTAGATCCAGCATATTGTGAAGAAAACTCGTTTTTCATATACTCGATGACTTCTTCTTTTTGTATTGAGGAAAGCTCTGGAATCTCCTTCTTGACGAGGTCGTCGTAATCATAAAGGTCGAACACTGAAGACTCAAGTTCTTCTTGCTCAAGCCTCCATTTGTTATGTCTCGTGGTTGTTCTTTTAGATTCTTCTAGGTCGTCAAAGTCCGGTAAATCATTGTCGTATGTTTTGAACGCTGTTTCTTGACTTCTAAAATGCTTGTAGATCGCAAAGTCAAGCTTGACGTCGTTGTCCTTGTAGATGTTGTGGAGGAAGCTGCTGCATTCTAAAAGCTTCGACTCGTCTGCCTCACTTCCACCGTCCTTTGAAGAAGATTTGTCGCCGATGATCGGGGTGAGTTCTTCGATTATTAGCTGAATTTCCATATTCAGGTACGATAGCGGATTGTTCTCGGAGTCAATGTCAATCAGGTTCAAGGACCACTGGTTTATGCGCACGAATTTACCATGGAGATCAGTCAGCATGAACTTCGGGTGCTTCTTTTTAAAATTAGTGATTCAGCTCTTCGTGAAGTAAGTGCTGACGAAATGATTGCCGTCTGATACAAAGAACTTCGGAACTGAAGTATAAACGTAAGCAATGAACGGCTTTCTATGTTCAATTGGCAAATTATCGAACCTTCCATTGTTTGCTAGCATTTCAGCAAACAGTTCTTTGAAGATAAGTGTTTCTTCAGAAATTGCAGGCATTTTTAATTTATTTAAAATTCGTATAATTTGCAGAAAGCCTAATTGAGTTTCGAGAATTTATAATTTATAATATAATTTAAGCCATAAGTTAAATGAAGCGAGTCACATTTGGTACTGGAGCTCTCCTATTCGGGTTCTTAATGATGGACCCAATCAGTGTAAAATACAAAGCTCAGTCGAGTCTCAAGTTGCAGCAGAATTTAATATACAGGTATAGCAAATGCCTTTCGTTTATGCACTACAACGTGAATGCAATGTGAGATGACAAAGGCCATGCTGAAATTCCATATGTCGGCATGTCAATTCGCTCTCTGATAGATAAGCCGGGAATGACAGTTCTCTTAGTCAACTCGGAAAGTCCAGCTGCAAAAGGAGGACTTAAAGTTGGGGATATCATGCTCAAAATTAACGGCAAAGAAGTTAATAAAATCGATGAGTACTACAAAGCAATGGGAAGTGTAAAACCTGGAGAAGTAATCGAAATAACAGTCGAAAGATACTATGAACTCAAGATTCTTCACGTTCAAGTCTAGAAAATTATTTAAAGTTCAATAAAGTGAACGCTGATTCTCGGCTTATTTGAAATGAATGACTGACATCAGATCGATTAAAAAAGTAATTCAGAATAATATTAATGCCCAATACTAAAGATTGCCTTAGTCTAAAATTTAACTTAGAATAAAATGCTAATGTTTAAAATTGATATGATAGTATAAAATTAAGAAATATTATAAACTTGCGATTAATAAAAAAAAATTAAATATAGCTAACAATATATCAACAACAAAAAATTATCACTAAAATTTAGTGATACTTTATATATTATTTTAAATTAAAACAATCTTAAATATACATACTCATACTATATCGATCTTATTTGCAGTTGCAGCGGGACTGTTTATCGGCACTTCTGACGGAAATGTCACCACGATGTACCCGCCCTGCAGTATC
>JAGYYN010038191.1:0-12296 GCA_021441665.1 Euplotes cf. woodruffi 2 WChen-2021 | reverse complement strand
TACTCACGGGCATTACTGGCTTTATCGGCAAGGTTATGCTGGAGTTCTTTCTTAGAAAACTTCCAGAGATCAAGAAGATCTACATCATCGTCAGGCCGAAGACTGGGTTCTCACTTCATGAAAGAATCAACAACGAGGTAAGTAGATCGAGCTTAACTGAAAACAGGTCCTGGGATCTAAATGATTCAGCAAGTGGAAGGAGATCACTCCTAATTACAAAGAGCTAATACCTAAAATTGTACCAGTCACCGGTGATTTGGTAAAAGAAGGACTTGGCATGTCTGCCGAAGATAGAGAGATGATCGTCAACGACTGCCAGATCATTTTCAATATCGCTGCCTCGGTTGACTTCAACAGTCGGTTAGATCAGGCAATCGATATCAACATCGACGGTGCTTTAAAAATGCAGCAGCTGGCGAAGGAATGCAAATACATTGAATGTTTTACTCATATGTCAACATGCTACGTGAATTCTGAAAAACGTGGATTTATCGAAGAGAAAATATATGACGTGAACTTTGATGTTGAACAAAGAATCAAATATTTGAAAACTCTTAGTCCAGCGGAAATAGAGAAGCAAACTCCAGAAATCATTGGTGACTTTCCAAATACTTACACTTATACGAAGTCGATGGGAGAGAGAATGCTTAAAAAGTACCGAGGTGACCTTCCGATGTTCATCATTCGGCCTTCGATTGTTGGCTGAAGCTACAGCGAACCAACTCCAGGGTGGGTTGATAATATATCGGCAGCAGGAGCAATGGTATTTTTTGTCGGACTCGGTATCATTCGAGATGGTATTGGAGACTATGATAAAATTGGTGATATGATTCCTTGCGATTTTGTCTGAAATGCAACTATCATTGGAACAGTATTTGCAGCTAACAAAAATCAGTTACTAGTTAATAATTGAGGCTCATCGTCAATAAATCAAATTACATGGGGTTTATTTATTAACACTGTTGTGCAATATTATACCAGTATTCCTTTTGAACAACAAGTAAAAGCTCCGCGTAGCCATTTTGTTAAAAGCAAAATAAGATATAAAATGTGGTATTTCTTAAATAGCAGAGTTCCTGAAGGGGTTTATTCTTTATTAGGAAAAGTAAGCACAAATGTAAAGAAAAATGCAGATCGACTAAAGAAGATTAATCAAAAAGGATATATGGTTAATCAGCTTATGTCTCATTTTACTCTAAATGATTGGATCTTTGATTCTCCTTTAAATGCGTATATGCTGAGTCAAATCAGTGTTGAAGAAAAACTTAACTTTAACATCGACATATCGACAATCAAGTGGAAACACTATACTTATCTATTCTGCTATGGCATGCAGACATATGTTATCAAACAAAAAGAGGTTCCAGTTCCTCAAGCAGACTTTGATGACGTCATCGCTAAAAGACCATCTCAAACTTATTTTAATGATATATTCTGGGCATATAACAAAGGAAAAGTAGATAAAGCAAGAAAACAAAAAGAAGTTATCCAAATGATCATCACAAGTCCAAATATCCAAAAAGCAATGGCTGATTACATCTCAAATCCAACATTTAAATCAAAACACATTACTTACTCAGAGGCAGAGCAAATAAAGCTTGTCGAAGGAAAAGTTTTTGAATATTGAAAAGAGCTCTGCCCGGAGTTCCACAAAAGCATGCTTAAAACAGCTGCTTGGGCATCGCACAAAATCCTGAAGCGAATGTACGAAAAGATAATAGTTGACATGACGGATCTAAAGAAGATTAAAAAGCTTCAGGAGACATCAAAAACTCCAATTTTAATAATTCCAACTCGAAAGTCGTACATTGATCTAATTTTGCTTGGATATATATTCTTTGCAAATGGTATGAAGCAACCGTATTTCTCAACCCCGTGCCAATACTTAGATGTGCGACTGATCAACAGAGTATTCAAATACTGAGGCTCATTCTACGTCCAAGAAGACAATAACAAGCCGTTGTACGAAGCAGTACTACGAGAATACCTGTCAATATTGATTTCAGATCGGCAGACAATCGTCGCACCGATCGAAGACTCCCGATCAAAGTCTGGAATCACTGGGCAGCTCAACCCGAAAGTCTTCAGTCACGTCATCCAAAACTTTTTCAATGGGAAAGCTGAAGACGTGCAAGTCATCCCAGTTACTATAAACTACGACAGAATTCTCGAAGGAGAGACCTTCCCTTACGAGCTTGTCGGCGAGGAAACAGTCAAAGAGTCGCTGTCGCGGTTTATATCGACAGCAAGGTACATCGGAACTCCATTTGGAAAGATTTGAGTTAACTTCGGAGCGCAGATTTCACTGCAAGAGTACTTCGAGAACCTCGGCATCCAAAAACACAAGCTTAATGATATTGATGAGGCTACTAAATCCTCTGCAATTAAAAATATAGTGAATAATGTGATCGAGAGCTTGACTAAAAACACAGTGATTATGTCAACGGCTCCACTTGCCTCGGTTCTGCTCGAATTTAGAAAAGGTATTCCCCATGAAAACATGGTCAAGCAGATGGAGTACATTTACGGCGAGCTGAGAGCGAGAAACGCATCTGTTTCTGAAAGCTCAATTTCAAGTAGAGGTATCACAAATACTATGCAGTTGCTTGAAGAATTTGTCAGGAAGAAGAGAGACGTGTTCGAACCATTTGTTTCACCAAGAGTTGACTACAAAAACATCTTGATGCTTTCTTACTACAGAAATACACTGATTTACATATTTTCAAAAGAAATGTTTATTGGTAAGTAAATTCTATTAAATCTACATAGCTGTCTCTTTACTCGGATTTGGAAGAGATACTATCAAAGAAAGCGGCGTTAGTAAAGACAGAATCTGGAACAAAGTTGAATTCCTCACTAAAACACTTGATAAAGTCTTTATTCAAGACTCGATGAAACTACACAGTTACTCTGAATTCGAGTATACCCTAAACTTCATGATTAAGAGGAAGATTTTATATCTCGATAATGACTTCGTCAAGTATGAAACCCCGAACAATAAGTCGAACGGTCTGCTATTTTTGTGTAACTTAATATGGCCTCTGATCGACACATTTTGGGTGACATTAGTATTCATTTACACTTTGTATCCAACGAATAAAATCGAGGTTTCACAAATTAATAGCAAGATCCAGTGGTTTGCTGAAAGCCTCTATGAAGATAACATCGTTCTGCACTACGAAAGCTGTTCTCAAGAGATCATTAACCATGCAGTTGAGCACTTCCTCAAAAATGAGATCATCGTAAAAGAAGAAATTAAGTCGGAAACAGGTGACAGCCACGCTATCTGCTTACATAGAAAGTACCAAGAGAATGAGGAATTAATCCAAGAAGAATTTGACAAGCTTTCCTTTTACAAAAAGCTGTCTCTGATCAAGTTTAGCAATCTTAAAACCGACATCCAAAAGACAATGATTTCGAATTTCTTTATGATGGCAAATCTCTAGTTCCAAAAGCGAGACCTAATCAATAGTGATGTTAATATTCCTCGAGGTAATCATTTCTTTATAAATGCAGATTTTTGTTTATTATATCGCAGTTAGCTGTTTCTTATAAATAAGCTAGTTTTGGTTTAAAAAAAGATCAAAAACTGACATTGATTCCCTTTCATATTTTAAATAACACGACAGCTTAATTTATATATTTATTCGTATTCATTAAATTTAGTTTCAACACCGATGACGTAGTTTATTGGGGACATTTAGTAAATTATTAGAATATTGAATAATTAAATCAAATGTGGGGCAAGGTGCAGCCTGTCAATCCTTTTGGTATTGTTTACTCGCATGCTCACAACAGCAAAGAGGAAAAGCAAAAGTTAGTCCTTTATATCCAGATTTTTTTAACTGGTTCGTTGTTGCTAAACTTCAAGGAGATTTTATTTTTAACAAAGGCTGTGAGGTCTGTTTATAACAGACATCAAGATGGCTTAAATAAATTTATTTAAATTTAATAATTTTTATTTTGTAAGATTGTCATATAAATAAACTGACTCTATATCTTTTGTATTAATAGGATATACAAGCATAAATCTGTCTTTATCGAAGCGTATCTTTATTTACATCCGTCATTTGATAATCATTAATAACTTGCTTTTAGAACTGAAGAACTTCCAGACAATCAAAATTATGAGATTCGTAAGTTTATAAAATTCACTGATTCACCAAATCAAAAATATTTGATTTAACAATCTCATAATATAATTTAAAATTGATTTTATTGTTAATAATAATGTTTAATTTTTATTATGACTATCACTATCAAGTTATTTAGCTGACAAGGCAGATAATTACAAGTCAGCGAGTCTGTTTAAAAACAAATAAAATTGAACTGCAGATCAAAATATCGAAGTTAAAATAAAGACTTGATCGAAAACTTTGAGAAAGCAGTAATCGAGCGGAACTCGTACAACAACCACATCGACAGCTATAGTAAGCTGAAGTATAATAGATGTAGTTGGATATCTTATGGGCAATAAAAACAAAAATATGTCCCTGTTAAATATTTTACACAGTAAGTAGAGATACTTAAATTAACAACGAGTGACTGCAACTACTCTATTTATCTTGTGAATAGTAAATAATTTTATTTGGGCTGAAAAGTAAAATTTAAACAGAACGTCCGAGTAATTCCAGTCAAAGCCCGAAAGCAGCGATCCACAAGGCCCTAAAATCTGATATTCACAAGGTCGACCAAGAACATATATTGACTAATAAAAATCAAATAATCGTGAGTTCGAATAAAGCAATGATTTACGGCAAGAAGAGAGACGCTTCTTGCTCAAGAAGGAGAGACATTTCAAATCTAAATGACTTTTGATATAAAGCTTCAATTGTAAAGAAATTTAATTAACTATTACTGAATAGAACTCAAAGAAAATACAGAAAAAGAAGAATAAGCTTGAGCGAGTGTTCCATAAAAATAAATCTGAAGATGTGTTAATGTCGTACATCTCGAACTCAAAGCAGAACATTTCCCGAAGTAATAACACTAAATAACACTTTTAACACGATTCAAGATTGAAAAGCATTTCAAAGTCCCGCTGAGATCCACAATCAGCAGAATACAAATGCTAAACCGGCTGATGAATCAAGCATCGAGTTTAGTGCTGTTAGTTTAAACTCTCCGTATAAAAATGCGCAGTTAGGTAAGAAGGCAATAAAATCACATTCACCAAATTTAATTTAAAATCGGTATTTTTACTATAAAAAATATCAACAGCTGTAAAACTCTATATATTGATTAGCTTTAAAAGAGCCGAATTCGTGAAAGAAAAATGCAGAAAAAGAAGATTTAAACTGGTATCAGAATAGATCTCAAGGGTCAGTTTTTTATCTCCAATTCTCAACTATTTTTAAATACTTGAATAGATCAAAAGAAAGTGATAATCCTAAATTCCCAATTTTTGGGACTAAAATCGAACCGAAAGTCAAAAGTCAGCAACGTTTATTTAATCAAGACAGCGGGCAGAAAGAAAAATAAGGCGATTGAATATCAAATCCGAAAATATAAGAACTACAGAACACAAAAGCAGCTAAACAGAGACCTTCCTTCATTTCGCAAGACCGAAAGGGTTGAAGACAAAGCGAAGAGCCAAGAAAGTAAAACTAAAATCGAGGTTTATAGGAGGTACAGTTATGAATTATTTACACTATCTACAGAGAAAATAATAAAGACGTTTTATGAGAAGACTACAAAAGCAGAACTGCTAATAACTCGAATTTATTTGAAGTCAAAAGGTGCTCTCAACAATTAAATCCTCATGAAGAAATCAGTAAAATCCATACCAGCAAAAGCTCGCAAAGAGAGCTTGAAGTTGTAAACTTAGCAAGCTTCCATCAAAAAGGAATTGAAAAATCAGAGCGGGAAAGCGAAAATGATGCTTTAAAGCAAAGGAAAAATTGATCGACTACAAAAGAAGCACAAAGGTTCGGAGTCAACCATTCGAGAAATGGCTCTTTTAGTTACTACATTCCTAATAGTTCTGAAAATGAATACGGTAAGTTAAAACTACCAAGCTCACTTTGTTTATTATTCTCCTCCTTAGATTAATTGCAGATTTCACTAGGCCTCGATGACTATGAATCGAGAGTTTTCTGTATATAAAAGCAATAAAATTTCGTTTTTATGATCAACTTTTATTGATTCGTAACAAAACATAGACAAGTGATTGGTATAGTGTCGTTTAAAATTTCAGGCAAGTCGATGAATAAAGACCTGCATCAGAACTACTCGCTAAATAACGACTTAACTCCGTCATCTCAGACAAAGGTGCTCTCGATGAATGACTACTCAAGCGTGACTCAGCCATCAAGGTACGTGCGATATCATAGAGTTTATATTTGTCAGCGTTAAGTATATGTGAATTCTAAAAGATCCATATCGTAGCCAAGCTCTTGAAATAAGTCACAACAAACTCATCAAAAGAGACAGAATGAAATAAAGTCATCGAAGCTGACATAGAATTCAGGAAGAAGATCATCCAGAAGTCCAACCAAGTGAGAATAAAGTTCCAGCACTGCCCGTCACGGCTAAAACAGTACCCGCGTGGTTTATTTTTATAGAGCTGGGACTGTATGGAATAAAGACATGTGCCATAGGGTGATTTCTAAGCTTAAGGAGTTTTCAGGGCTTTGATACCAGTCCGAGTCGAATATCAGCGAGCCAAGGCTGACTAATCATTAACAGCTGCATTCGAAATAACTGAGCTTAAAATATTAATTTAGTTCTTCAACCCAGATTGACGTTGCTTATATATTTAGCTATTTGCAGGATTTTAAAATTGCTTTATTTTATTAAGATTGCGATGATCGAAGGAAGATAAGAGCAATTTTAATCGTATTAAAATTATAAATATGCATTTAGTTTTGATCAGTACTGCTTGAACAAATTTTGATAAAAAATATACAAAAATAATATTTCATACTGATCGATTGTTAAGGATAAACAACTTGCTTTTATTGAGTTTATTTTGGAATTACTCTTATTTGTTTATAAACTGAAGATTTAGATGCACTCGTTGCTGAAGTCAAAATCTCTTGGTAGTAAAGAATTACCAAAGAGATAGAACACATCACTTTTGCTCTTTTTATTGGCAAGGTTTAGTATCTTTGGAACCTTAGCTACTTTGCTTTTCTTTGTTTGCTTCTTTTTATAGTTGTCTCTTGCGGTCTTTCATTCTAAAGAACATTTTGTTCGACTTGAGCAGGATATTAAATTCTTGAGGAGATTATTACTTTGTGATTCTGTATGTTCTGGAATAAAGTCGACACATGGAATCGAGAGAATTCTTCTCCTCGATTCATTCTGACTCTTAATCAGACGTCGTTTCACTTCATCAAGATTAAACCCACTATTTAAAGATTCTGCGTTTTTGGACAAATTTGAAACTTTTGCTTTTTCAATGTACTTTTGAGGACCAAAATTTAACGCGGTTCTGGATTTAGAAACAGATGATCGTAGTGGAAATTCATCTGGATCTACAGGAAGGGTCAAAATCATATTTGACTTCGCAGATCGACTAAAATGTCTACTCTCGTGTACCTTTTGGTTATCGTTCATTTCGAGTCTTCATTTGTTAATCTCAATGGTCCTCTGTGCCAAGTTGGACTGGTTATTTATAAAAAGATTCAATATTATGAATCTTACTAAATCATCGATAGTTCATATTCGGAGAAAAAGGCTTCTTATTTTCGATTTATAAAATGACTCTTTTTAGTAGTTGCTCCAAATAAATGCATATTTTCAAGATCTTTAATATTTAACGGTTGGTCGATGTAAACGCCAAGATCAGTCATCTTCAGCTCTTTGAATTCTAATTTCATCGGAGATGCTTTATTTTCCTCTTTAGTAAAATTCACATAAGTTTGCTTAATTTTATTCGCAGAGAATTTACTTCTGACTTGGATCATTTGCACCGCAATCAAATAAGATCTTTTCGGGTGATAAATCATGTCCGGCTTTGATTACTTTCTTATTCATCGCCTCTGCATACCGCTGGTGGGCCTTCAGTCGCTGATTGTAGAAACTTGAACTGCCGATGTGCGTGCTGAGGCTAAAGAATAACTCTGGACGCTTACAGATTATGGCTGGTGCTGGGCTTGCTTAAGACTCCCTCGGATTCGACTCTATAATTGAGAATTACATCGGGCGGGTTAACGAAGATTTACTTACCTTTTGATTGCATTTGCAGAATTGCTTTCTAGCGGCATTTGGAAATTACGCAGTTTTTGAGCTACTTGGTGCTTTTCAGACCGATCAAAACTTGGCTTTAGATATTTGTTGAAGTTACTGTTTACTTCAGAAAACTCAACACCACACATTTGCTTATTATCTATAATAAAAATTATTTAGTTTAAAATTAATTTTTATCAAATTTAAATCTGATATCTAATTTTAGGATTATTTATTTAACAATTACTTTCTTGTTTGTCAGATAATTCTGATGATACTGGGATGAATGAATGTTTATTTCTTAATTTTGAATTATTTCTTGCTGTCTTTGATATCCGATTACTGTATCAAATCAAATTATTAATAATATTCAAATCATATTAATTAATAAATAGGAAGATATTATTTTATTAATGATCCAAATTAATTTATTCATCGATAGTAATGCTAATGATTATCTTTAAAGATAAGTAATTTAATTAAAAATGTCATTTTAAGATAATAAAGCTAAAATAAAATTTATATAAATTTTGGTTAAGCAAATATTGATTTACTTTAAGAATTTACGATTAGCTTCATTTTGTTCCAAAATAAATTCATAATTTTGAATCTTTTTCTTAGTAACAACAAATAATTTAGGTTTGTCATATATCAATTTGCTGTTCAAATTCGCGGTAAGATGTTTGGAGTTAGACGACTTTTGAGCTACTTCATTAGTCATTTGAATTCTTTCAAGGACTCAACTTGTATCATTATCATTCTGGTTCGCTTCAAATGTTTGTATCATAATGAATTCAATTAAAAATATTTAATTTGCCGACTGATTTGCAACCTTACTCACATTATCTCTATTTATTCTTGACTAATCTGTGCTTGCTTATGTCCCCTAATAAAAATTCAAAAAGTAATGAATTCCCTATGCGAATACGGACATCCTCAGCTTCCAGTTCCCTTTGAGCACCTCCCCCGTGCATCCCTGGCTGCTCCGATTAACCGTCTGATAATGAACTTGCCGTGCCACCTCGTGTCAGTGTTCAAAGACCACCTGATTTTCGATGATGTGTGAGAACTACTAAAAAGGTCGTACAGCTTGCAAGAGTCCAAGCGCAGGCTTCCAAAAATCACTGCTTTCTTCGAGACTTACAATCAGTTGTTCCCCAGTTATGTAAATTGACAGTTAAAAGTTCCCAGTTTTCGATATTCAGCTGCTATAAATATTCAAAATGCTTAATATTTGTGAATAAAATATACTAATGCTTCACTAAGTTTATTTTATTTCCAGCTATAATAGTTTTAATTTACTTAGTCAGCATAATTCAATTTCGTTCCTAAAGTAAGGGAGTATAAATTTAGAAGAAAAATAGGTTCATGTTCAGAAACATCCAAAACAAGCAGGCCGAGTGGGACTCTCGCCAACGCCACAGAGACGCCATCACCATGCGCCAGCAAGAGAAGGCGCACCGGTGGATGTTCTACGGCGGGATCCACGAGGCGCCCTCCGAGGTCTTTAAAGACTCGGACTTCCAGCCGGTGCTTGACTGCGACGAGGCCGCGCTCATGAACAGCGAGATCCGGCTGTTCTGCGAGCAGAGCTCCGGAGACGCCGGCGATTTGAATGTCGACGGGCTCAGCAGCGTGCTTGAAGGCGAGCAGATCTGCGAGAATGACAAGGAGGATGTCAGGAATTATTTTCGAGAATGAGACGGAGTTTTGCAGGACTGCGAACGCAAGGAGAAGGCACAGAGGATTGTGAGCAAGCTTATGGAGTATAAGGGCAATGGAGAACAGATCGAAAGGAAGGACACGACCAAAGGACTGTTTAAAGTTAAACATATGAGGCTTTTTAATGGCGAGAATGGAAAGAAAAAGATTAATTTGTCGAAGTTGGTTGGAGGTAGAAAAGGTAAATTTGAAAATTTTAATGAGAGATCTACAAAGCAGAGTACTGAAAACCGAATAGTATCTTTACCGGAAAGTGTGAGTTTAAAGATGACGATGAAAACTAATAGCTCAGATGCTAATCAAAAAAGTACTGTGGGTTTTAAATCTGATAGTCGAAATTCTGTCTTATCAAATAAGCAAAAAGATAGTAAAAATTGTACTGTTCGGAATCCAATATAAAAACCAATATTCTATCTACAAATGATCAATATAATAAAATTTCAAAAGGTGCTTTATATTGACTAAAAAGTTTAAATAAAAGAAAACTTTTAAATAAAAATACTATTATAAACCCTACTTCAAGCACAATTCTACAAGACACTTTACAGCAAAAAATTACAAATAATAAATCAAGAGATCGTAAAGTATCAAACAAGATTTGTGGGAAAAATTCATATTCATTATGTCAAATAATTAATCAAGGAAACATGAATAAATCTTTAAAAAGAAATCTCAAAAATGTAAATAGAAACAATGTGATCATAAAAACAATTCAGTCGTTATCAGCTTCAAGCAAGTCCCCAAGAAAAATAAAAGCAATAAATATCCTGATTGATTAAAAGATCTTCAATCGACAAAGTTAGTTGTCTCAAGAAGGAATATCAAAAGAAACCACGAGTCTATTTCAAATCTCAAGCATATAAAGTAACGACAGCAAATTGAAATCTCGCATGGAGTTAAAACACTCACCAAACGACAGTACCAAGCATCCGAAAAAGAATTCAAAAGTTAAAAGAGGTCGAAATAAAAGTTCATTTCTTGCAAAGTCCCTTTCTTCAGTTCAAAACATGCCCCGCTCGAATACCTTCTGAAAACCAAAATAAAACCAACAAAAACTCTAAATCCCCTTCAAAGCGTAGCCGTTGCAAGAAGACCAGTCTGAATTCGCCTAAGAAGGCATCGCAGTGCCAAGCGTCCTCTCTTCTCCTGCAAATTTCAAATCTGCTGAAGACGCAGAATTTGAAGCAGTGATGAGGAAGAGGGGTCTCTCGCTGCAGGTTCCTGCAGCAGCAGCCCTGCTCTTCAGCGATCAGCCAATCATCAATGCAGTCTTCAGTTCCATTCCAGCCGTACTTATGCTTCTAATATTCTATAGTACTCAGCGGGATTTCCAGCAAAAGCCAAAAGATTTCGATTTTTTGCTAAAGCGAGGGATCACGGCTGCAAATCTGCCTTCAAACCAAGCTCACTTGATCTCCTCGAGGAGAGAAGTCCTCAAGTGCGATAAAAACATAGCCCAAAGCAAAAACGAATATTATAAATAGATTTCAATTAGCCTCAGTTGAAAAAAACTAAGCAGTGATGAAGATCTTAAAGCGGCCCCCTGTTCCAGCAACTTGGTAGAGGATTTGGTTTGACTCAAGGAACTTTTGAACATTTGTCTTTATTACAGGCTCAGCCTTGCTATGCTTTCCTTTCCCTGTGATTATATATGCCTAGAGGTGAGGATTATTCGGTTACTTCAATGACTCTTTGACCCTTGGACTTGCCATATTTTATCTCTTTTCTCTAAACCGAATGATTAGTGAATTTATATTAAAATATCACTCTTACTTTGGTCTTAATATATGACTTCACAGCAAATAAAGCTTCAGATAGCGTCATTGAATGAAGATCGAGCTTATTTTTATCTAGATCAGTTAAATTCGCCTCAGCCTTGATCTCGATTGCCTGCTTTTGGTACATCATATAAATCTGCTGCAGACTGCTGAGCTTATTTCTCCAATATGCAGCTGCTTTTGCTTTATTTGTACATTAAAGCCCGACTTAGCTTATATTTCGAGTACTTTATTCTTGGTCTCAGAATTTTATTGTAGTCATTCAGCACTTGGTAAAGTTCATTTCATTGTTCTCTAAAGTTGACTTTTTCATTTGGCTTCTTTTTCATCTGATTGTGTTTTCCTCTAAATTGGTGTCGGTAATAATTGTTTCCTTGATTATAAAATTTGCGATTATAATGTTGATTGATTTCAGAATCTTGGTGGTTTTCAATCACTAAAATATGAATTTGCTTATTGAAAGTTGATGAAATAAAAATCATATTATTAAGCAAAAACAATTGAATTCTTTACTTTGATTAAATCCTGGATCTTGAATTTGATCATCTACATTCTGACCGACCTTAAAAATGAATAATTGTTGTAACCACCCCAACCCTCCACACTACCTCAACCATCACTCAC
>JAGYYN010038181.1:0-13859 GCA_021441665.1 Euplotes cf. woodruffi 2 WChen-2021 | reverse complement strand
AAGAAGACGAAGAGGAACAAGAAGGGAAGAAGGAGCAAGAAGAAGCACGAGCCCAGATCCTCAAAGATCTAATATAAAAAGCGTAATAATGATATATTATATTATCGAAACTAAAATATATAAATTTAAACAATTGGAATTATAAAATTAAAATAGAGATGAGACCAGGATTCCATGTGATCGTGGTGTTGTGATGCATCAGAGCACTGCTTGCTGCTGTTGTGCCGACGAGTCAAAAAACATCTATTTCTGCTTATTCGTTTCCACTTGGAATGGTTGACCCTCAACACCATTATTCTTTTTATAAAGACTGTAAGGATTGATTTATATTTGCTAGCGGTATTTTTATTTACTGATGGACTTTGAGATTTAGATTAAAATTGAGCTTACAGGGGATTTGATTATCATTTAACTGATTTAATAAAGATTAAAATTTGGAATTATGGTCATAAATTATTGGGTTGAATTTTATTTACTTTACAGTTTATTTTTAAAAACTAAACTTGGAGAAAAATCTGATCTTTTCTTATGGGTTTGTGAAATGTGATGAATTTATAGATACGAATCAGGATATGGCAAAACAAGGGTTTTATTATGTTTCAGATACAGAGATTGTGTATTTAGCAAGGAGATCAAAGTTGGAAGTTTCAAAATTTAAGTTGGTCAGAGTTACTCTTAGTACTTTTATACAAGGTAACAAACTTTCATGATTTTTTGTTGTGATTCTCTAATTGATTAAGCTTTAAATTTGATTAATTTTTTTTATTTTTTTATTAAGTTTTTACTTTTAAAAAATTTCTATTTTACCTAATAAATTCTGATATAATTTTATCAAATAAAAAAATATTCTTAAAAAAATCTTAACCTCATCAAAATCCTCTCTTCGAATCCTCCCATTCCAACTATAATCCCACCATTTCCTTTCTATAAACCCCATCTCTTTCCCACTCCTTCTGCATCCATACAAATTCCTGCTGCCATCCCCCAAATCAATACCATTTTTCAACTCCATTCGACTCCCCATACACCTCTAACTCTGGTGTTTTTATAGATACATACCCAACTAGCCCAAATGACTTCTTGGTCTTTGAAGACCTGGACGTATACGGGTTCACAATGCCGCAATTTCCGAATATTGGCGGCATCATCGCAGTCAATACGACCTCGTTCTGCCTTGAATACTGCACTCTTGATTCTTCAACATACCAGGTCAACCAATGATACAGCATTAACAATGATTGCCATGGGACTGTGCCGCTTATTTTTCCCAAAAGTCCAGATTATGTAAGGATCTAAATAGCTAGGGTTGTTTATGCATTTAGAAAACTGAAAAACCACTGATTGTCAAAGTTGTGCCAAATACAGCATCCACAACTTCATTTACGGTGTTTATAATCAAAACAGAGTCCAAGTAAAAATAAAATTGTTACCGGGTTTTATCAGAATTGATCATTTACTAGTTTTTACTTACTTTTGAGAATTGGATTAAATCGAAAATGATTGATTCGTGAATAATAATTTAGCGAGCAAACATTATACAAATTTGACACATCTCTATGAGTTCTGCTTGGAAAGAAGAAGATAACTGTAAGAGTTACATCTAAAACTACTTTTTTAATCTTTATTGGAGTTATTAAAATGATCTTTATGAATATCTCTAAAGGAAATTGAGGACTTGAAAGACATGGTGCTTGTGACTCCTACTGATCCAAAGACAGATGTAATTGAGGTCTCCCTCCAGAACTACAGATATTCACAAAGAGATATTTCGAATACTAACCTTGGACAGATAAATATAGGAAGCACAAACCAAGTATGAATAAGAGTTTTTGAGACTGAAAGAATGAACATAAGGTGGTTTGGCTGTTACGGAACCCAATACGACAACACTTACGGCGGTCTGTCTGTATACGGCAATAAGATCTACCTTATTTACTCAAGCTCTACCACGACTTTTGGGTTGAGTTCTCAAGATATGCTTTTGACTATTATTAACCTCAGAACTGGTGCTGAAGTCTCAACTCAGATATATGGAAGCACAAGTGATGAGAGCACTCTTGATATTATCG
This sequence comes from Euplotes cf. woodruffi 2 WChen-2021, assembly GCA_021441665.1. Classification (NCBI taxonomy): domain Eukaryota; phylum Ciliophora; class Spirotrichea; order Euplotida; family Euplotidae; genus Euplotes; species Euplotes cf. woodruffi 2 WChen-2021. Next base: position 11,790 of record JAGYYN010038181.1, on the reverse strand, counting down.
TAAACCACTTCGGAATATTCATGATGGCAAATATCGGTAATGGATTTAAGCAAAACGGTGCCAGCGACTCCTATTCAACACAAAATAGCAAGAATAACTTTGCACTGATTTACGCAGACTATTCTGGAAATATTATTGAGATCGAAAGCTACGATACCACAAGCTCATCGAATAATCTAGGCGCTAATTACCCGAAGAAACTTGTTATCACAAGGCAGAATAAGCAAGACCCGTTTTATTCGTTCATTAGCACAAGAGATGATGGGACTACAAATCAAGGAGGAGGTGTGTATATAACAAAAGTTGCGAATCAGCAGGCATTATTTGTTACAGGGAATACAAATGCAGCTTGAAATGCGCTTTCTCCTAATTGCCAGCTCTGTCATAATCAGTACTGCTTTAAATGCTTAGATGGGTACTTAATCCAGAATGGAGTCTGTAAATCAACCTGCGACAATTACTACTATTATCAGTATAATGACGCTGACAACTCAAAGGATATTAACATCTGCTTACCTTGATATGAGACATGAAAGACTTGCAGCGGGACTACTAAAAGTACGTGTCTGAGCTGCGATACAGATAAAACATATGATTCGACTTATAAAACATGAAAATGCAATTCTGGAGCGACTAATCTCCTCGGCTTAAATGGCGTCTGAGTCTCTTCATGTGATTACGGGCTAACTTCAACGAAGCAAAGCGAGTGAATGAGGAATTGTCCAGAAGATTCTGACGATTATTCCTCTGCAATCGGCACAACAGCAAGAGCAAAGTCAACAGGAATAAATTGTTATGACCTATCAAAGCATTTATATTTTACATCGGGGATAACGAAAGGCTTTAAAGTACAGTTATACGATTCAAGGCCATATCAGTTGTTTACAATGACATTTTGGGTGTACATTTCATCGACATCAGCAACTGAAATCGTTCTGCATAGTTTTGGTATAACATTTAGATCTTTAAGCAATTAATTAGTTGATTTATTATCATCATAGAGACATTTACGATTAAGATCATTAAAGATACAACAGTCACAGTAAGTAAAAGCATTATCTGAAATAATTATTATCTATTTGGAGCATTCAGAGGATAGTATATGTAAAACTAATAGCTGACAATACTAAAGTTGCATTATTTTATAAGTGCCTCTGTAATAATAAAATTTCTATATTTAAGAATGGATAAAACAAATTTATATCAAAGAGTTTATATAGCTTATTAATTTTATTACAGCAAAACTGTAATCAGATTTCTAATGCAAATTGATATTTTGATGATAAAAAAGAAAAATTGTGAGAAAATAAGCTTCAAGCAAAAATTTTTAAAGTTGAAGATTTGATAAAATAGAATTGAAGGACTTGTTTACTACTATGGGTTTAAATGGTTTTTAGAGATAACTTTGGATTAATTGAGCATATAGGGAATAGCAAGCAATTTAGCCTTAAGGCTTGATGTTGTGAAGGCAGATTTGAGCACGGCAACTTTTACCACTGGAAACGCTTTCACCTTGAATGAATGGACTTATCTTGGAGTTTCATTTTATAAAACTATCAGGATCAATGAAACTTATGAGGTCAATTTAGTCGCAAAGACAAAGTCGAATGTTATTACTCAACAATCATTCACTAAACAAACATTAACATTTAATTGATACCAGTATACTACAAGTGATTATATTCCTGTTGTGTAAGATTTATTTTCTTTATTTCTGAAAAAATAGTATAACTAAGATTAATATCAAATATAGGTATATTGGTGCAGAAAATGCAACATTAACATCTAAATTTACAGGTAATATAATTAAGATTCTTATAATTGCATTTTTTCAATAATAATCCTTAGTTTTAAATTATTAAAAAACCAAACTTGAGATAAAAAACATCCAATACCTAAAAGTGTTGGCTAATCTAAAATTTCAGTCCTAAAAAATAGTTTTATAATTTACCTACCTCAAGCTAATAAGATGCATAGGATACATGAACTTAATACTAAGATATCAAGAACCTCAATCTTGCGCTGAGATGCTTAGTAATTCAAACAGGTCTCCTATTGAATACGCTAAAATCTACGAGCCAAACCTCAAAGCAGCATTTATAGTGAAAGATATTGCAAGCACTGACTATACAAATAAATTCTATGATTTTGCAAAGTATTCTATAAGCTATTCAGTAGGAACTGATACTTCAACAGTGCAAATGATTAGTTTACCTTCAGACACAATAAATGTGTGATACTCATATATCAAAGTAACTTTTAATACTAATAAAATATAGAATCAATGTAAATCTGTTGATACAACAAATATGCCAACCCTGCTTGCTACGGAGGATCACATCGATCTATTTATTGGAATCGCATCTGATAGTAGCTTTACATTTGCACTAAACGACTCTCTGATCTTAAATGCTAAATATAAGTTTTGTAATTTTGTACCTTATTACTGATATGCAAGCAACTATCAGCTTACTACCAATTTTGGAGCTTATACCTATGATGGAACTAAATTTTTACAAAGCGCAATATCAAATTCCGGAAACTCTTATTATAATATTGCAACTACACAAATAGACGGATACTATTTTAGATCAGCTGCAGGAGATTTAGTTTACTTTGGTAGGTTAGCTATAAACTATATTTTAGGTTCATTTAATGTACTAGAGACAGTACCGAGTGTTACTCCTGACAGCGGTCAGTATAAGCTTGGCACATCTCAGTTGATCACGTTTACATTAACTTACAAGTAATATTATTACATCAGCATTAAGTAACTTTTATTTAGTCCCGGTAGTGTCAATGTATTATATGGTACAACACAATTATCAGGATATAGCGAATATATATCTTTTTCGCTTGACTGAGATAACGTGTTAGGTTCCGATGTTAAGCTTCAAAGACAACCCGATGGTACATTCGACCAATTGGATACAAACTCAATCACGACAGCTGGAGATTACTTAATTTGCTGGAAGCCTCCGTACATATCGTATAATGGGTACATTCGGGCATCTGATTCTTACTTTACTATCGTTGGTCCTCCATCTGTATCAACAGGCGTCAACGATACTTTTAATCTAAACCAAGGCTTCGTCGATTTTTATTTAGAAGGCACGATTGGATATAAAGACCAATACCAGTTATTTACTGGTGCTTCTGATTGTACTTCTTCAAATGAAAAAGGAGACCTTATCACAAATGATAAAAGCAACTGGTAACTAATTCTTGATTTTATTGAATTCACACTTCTATAGGGTCTTTATTTGGCTACCAGAGACAAGGTAAGTGAAATAGTTGAACAATGTAGCTCTGTGATGCATCTTTGCTGGAGAACTCTATTAGCCACAGGATCCTATTCATCATGGCAAAGAATTTTGTACTCAAATAATACAGTTTATACAATTACGCTGACAAACATAACAACAACTACACAGGCTTGGCCTCGTCTATCAGGGTTTAGTCATAAGTATGGCTCGGTGATTAGTACAACAGATTCACTATGGTTTTCATTTACGACTTCGAGTTTAGCAAATCCGAGTGTTGTACCGTCGAATAATCCTTACGATTCGAAAAACGGGCTGTTTCAAATTGTATCTGGATACTGGTGACAGTATGATTCAATCACTTCAACTTCAATCTTATTAAATCAAACGTTCGATGGATCGTTTAGTCCAAGCCAAGGATATGTAAATTGTCAGAAGACAGGAGAGCAGCCAGGAAAATGATTTATCGAGAACCTTACTCTGGTTGACGATACTTCGATTTGATTCGTATTTTACTCAAATTCATTTTCTTACACCGATGGAACAAGCAGGTATTATTTATTTGGAGACGAAACAACTACGACCTCTCATTACATCCACTATTTATATGTCAAAAATCAGTTTATTTCATCACAAAGCTCAACAAGTAATATATTTATTTATTTAAAAGACACGTAAGTGATTACAAAGATAACTATTCCGATAATCATTATATATAGAGTTTTTGGAATTGATATCGGAAGCAGTTTGAGCTCTCAGCTGTCATCTAGTTTATCCCTGGCTAACTCTGCAATGAATTCGTACACTTCTTCAAAGCCATCAATGTCGATTCAGATGACGATGACAACTACAGGGACCGCATGCACCGCTCCTACAGCGATACTAAATCTCCAGAATATTATCGGAACCGTACTTTATGCGACAAATCTTGATTTAAAGAATTGTCAAGCGGGAACGAGCATTTATGCGGATTTTAAGGTATTTTTACTTACTCAATAAATTATTTTTGAGGTTTGAACTTTGATAAATATCAGATATAGATCATTTTCAGTAACTTTTTCTACACGCACTATAAAACAGATTCAAATGTGTTTTTGGGCAAGATCGGGTGAGATTCTAGCTGACAAGAATGCACAGGACATCGAAACTCTGACTGACAAGTCTGTTCAAGTTCATATCCGTATTACTACTCTGACCTCGGAATATGAAGTGCTGGACCTTGCGACAATGTATATGTAAATTATGAAAATATATTTACGTATAATTCAGTAAACTACGTCAAACAGTACTGTTTAACTGACTACTGCCCGACGTATCGTTATAAAACAGATGAGTAAGCGACTTTGATAATTTTAATTTTAACATCTGTCTTTTTAGCAATATTTGTTCAAGATGATATACAGGATGTGCGAAATGCCAAGATGCTTTCTTGCAAGATTGATATCAATGTGACTTTCCAACCCCGTTTTTACTTGACACAATCTGCGTAGACTCCTGTCCATCAGACATATACACCTATGATTACAGTACTTATGAATGAGTTAAAAACGATTATTACAACTCAGCTATTGTCAGTAGTAATTCGGCATGTCAAACATCTTCACTTTACTCAAAGGATAATTTGTCTGTAAAAATCCTGCTAAACGGAGTGAGTTCGTCACTAATGTCAAGTGCTGGAGGCGTGCTTAGCATATCTGTGACTAACAGGCGGGGAAGTAGTAACTATTACAAGTTCGTCCAAATGGACCCGACACCTGACCCAAATAATCCTCTGACCAATATTTTTCCTTTAATATCCGGGACCACAAATCAATATGTCAATGAGACAAGAATTGTCGAGCTAAATCCTGCAGCTATTAATAACTATGCAGTTGGCACTTTATTCAAAGTGATGGGGGAAGTGCATAATGACTGAGGGGATATATCAAAAGGATACATCAGCTTTTCGCTAAGCACAACTCCGACAATAGGTGATGCAATAATTGCATGAACTTCGACACCTTGAAAAATTCAAGATACTATGACAATAACTCTCACTGGCAACTGGTACAGCACTGAAATATTACTGATGGAGCTTTATATTAAAGTCGAGTTTAAATTAACCGACGGGACTTTAATTCTAGTTTATCCTGAAAAGTGGCAGCAAAAGGTATTTACCTTCAAAGTACCAGTGATATCGACTACTTCAACAAGTAGTGTTCCGATAAGTGTATTGATAACAGCAACGAATATTTATGACAAATCAGCAATTTTGACAAAATCGATTTCTATTGACAATACTTTAACATCTGGATTCAGATCGACTTTATACTCAGCTGGAACAGACTATGAAAATTTACAAAATTGACTGTGGTTTGGAGCCCAAATGAAACTGATACTGAATTTGCCTTCAAATGCGATTGAAAATCAGGACTTATGACAACGAGATTCTGACTGATCGAATCAAGGAAAGTGAAAATGGGAAAGAAATGGCAATTACTGAGACTGTAACGAAGGATATACTGGGATTGATTGCTCTATGGACTCTCATGAATACAGCCGAGTTAAATATGGCGTCTCTAAATCTTTAAATTACCTTTTGCAGTATTTGACAACAAGTAGTTTGAATGGCAGGAAAAATATCGAAGACCAGATTATTGCACTATCATATGTCACTATTAGACCAGAATTTATTGACTTTACTTATCTTTCTTCAATTGCGAAGACAATCCAGACAGTTTCAGATCTTAGTGATTCAACGTTACTCGCATTACCAGATTCGTTTATCACAGCATTTATCAACATCGTGACTGCATACTATGTAAGGACTAAATTCGAATATAACGTGAATATGAAGAAGCAAAATGCAACGGAGTACTACCATTCAATAAATTCGCAGAGCTATTCTGCAAAAATATCACAAATGCAGAGTGACTCTAAAAATGTCTGGATTTCATGTGAAAAGTACCTATCTCGAATCAGCATCAAAACAACTGCGACGAATACTCTTTTAAACTACGAAACCGTAGTCGGACTATTCAAGATCGAGTATAAGGTTGCAAATACAATAGCTGGGACGACTTATAAATTAAATTCTGGCAAGGACTACAAAATAGTGTTCCCAGCTAATCTTTTTGATAGCACAACGATATCAAGCACTACAGCTGAGGTTAGAATCTTAGCGATCTCGTGGTATGTTAATCCAGTTCCACTTTCTGAGCTTGATACGTACAAATATGGGTCGAATACACTATCAGTTTACCTCCTTGACTACAATCGGGATATAGTGTCGATATCAGGAAAAGTAATCTACTTGACGGTTCAATATGATAGATCTTACTCGTATATCTCATCAAGCGAAGTTTGCAACTCGTGGGATGTGAGCTTGAGCGATAATAAGTTGAAATCAAGTTCTTGTAGCGTGTCTCAGACAGAAACGTCGACTTCGATCTTTTCTGAGTGCAATTACTGATCTAACTACTATACTGCTGTGATTAGTACAACGCATTTAAGCTCTTTTAGCATTATTGGTAAGTGAAGGTTTTTACGATTTTTTAGTGCCAACGGACAATGCAGTTAAAACGACAACAATCAATGGAATCGGAAGAAAATACTCAGCTCCGACGGACGTACCACCCATTACGAAGTCGGCTGGATTTTACTTCATTTGCACAACTTTTGGTATCTTTATCTTCGGACTTTTGATTATCATTCCACTTGAATTGATTAAGACCAAGAAAAAAGATAATTAAATAACTGCATTAAAAAATTATCCAAATTTTTAAGTTTGATAAATTTACTGCGCATTTTATATATTTGCTTATTATTTTTCAAATTTTCTATGCCATAATATCAAAACCTGCTATTATTTCACAAAAAAAACACTTAAAAAATCAAAAATTTTCTAACCATCAACACCAAAATTAAAAATCTATCATGCACTATTTCACCCTCAAATCACTCAATAACATCTCCCAAGTCCACCAAAGCCTTCACCCTCTGCTCATCCAAATCTCTACCTTGTCCTTGCCTGTGCCTTTGCATGCTCTTATCCCCTATCAAAATATGCATTCCAGGCTGTCTGTATTTCCTCTAAAATCTACCATTTTCAATTACTAATAAATAAATTATTCAGCCGATAATTATCCAATTTGCAAAGGATGAAATCGGGTTTATTAAAATACAGCCTTATTTAAAATAACCCAAGAGAGGATTATCTAATTTCTAGATGTATTTTCTTTTGATGTCAAAGAATCTAGATTTAAAACTGATTGTAGTTAGAGACTGATATTACACTTGACCACAGGCTGCGAGAGAGATGTATTCATAACCGAGTGCGCTTTGTGATAGATCGGTATGGCTATAAATGGTCACACTATTTATACAGCTTGAAAGAGAAGTTAATAATAAATATTTAAATAACCAAACCATCCAGACATGCTATCCAATATTTCACAGGCTAATTGCCAGGAGGATTTTGCTCAGTTTGATCTCAACAGCTCTGAGTTAAAGTACGAAGCAGAATGATCAAACTTGTTCGCAGGTAAGACCCGGCTTTATGTTTACTTTACTCAATTCACTAAAGTCAGATAAGTATTACTACTGATATTTTCTAATTACGTGAGCTAGCTATGAATACGTGGTTGTATAATTATTTAACGTAATTTCTATACATATCAAAATTCAAACTGTCTTTTTATTTCGCTTAAATATTAAAATTTTCCTTCTTGTAGTCGTTAGTGAAGAAAAAGATAAAATCCATATCTATTTATTCTTAACTAATTTGAATACAATATTTAGTTAATAGATTTTTTATTCTTAACTCTCTTCTTTGTCATACTTAACAATTATCTTTAAAATCATCAGAATTATGATTAGATACAAATCTATGTAAAAATGTTGATAAGAAAGACAGAGATTTTGGCAATTTTATATTTATTAAAGATGCTACATCACAACATTCTTATTCAAATTTTCAATATCTTAAATCTTCTGTTATCATCTGCGTATATTTACTTTCTCATTTTGGATTCAAAGCCAGAAATTTGCAACAATGAGCTATATTCAGGTCGCATCCACAGCGAATTTTAGCTAACCTATTTTCTTGCTGATATTTTCAATTTTTTCAGATTTATTTTTCGCTATTTCTTCCAGATTTCTTAATTAAAAAAATAATAATTCATAAAGTTTTAATACAAATTTCATTTTTATTGTTATTAATAATTTTTAACACAGAGTATGCTTTAAATTTTAAATCGTGGACATCCAGCATTTGTAGATTGTTAAATTCTTGATTCTTTACATTCCCAGCCTTAATTTCTGAAATTTAAGCATAAATAATAGTACATGGTTAAAATCTCCATCCGTTATTATCAAAATTCTTAACTCCTGGCCAGAACTATACCTCGATGAGGATCTGAATAAATTAGCACAAGGCCGGGGGATTTTGGATTTTAACAGCACGTGCGGTTTGCTTTTAAAAATCAATAAATTTTAGAGTATTTCACAAAAAACCAATATTGGCCGAAAGCAAAATAGATATTATTATATAGATTTTTGGGAGTAAATTTGGTTTTTTTGTATTTAAAATCAATAATTTTAGCATAAGTTTGAGAATGCCAATAAGAAGGGATTTAGAGGGGTTTGAGAACATAAATTATGTGAAATAGGTTTTGGTGTCCTGTGAAAATGTGACCGTTTCTAGCTGTCAAGAGCAAAATTTAAATTGAATTATGAAGTATTTTTATTTTTGTGTTTGGAAGTAAAAATTTTATTTACATCAGTGAGAGTACTCATTTTAGCGAAGAAAATTAAGCAATAGCTATTAATTTGATTATTTGTATCAATTTTGCACCAAAATCCTGCATATTTTTAGAAAGAAGCGAAAAAATCCGTTTTACTATTATCGTTTTATTTCAAGAGAACATTGATAACTGGTGCTAAATAAGAACTTAGCCTGAATACAAAATTTTATTTTAGCATCTTTAAGCACTCAAAACCGATTATTTATAGTAAAATATAGCAATTTGTGTCAATTTCAAATTCAATTTTGCTTTAGATTACTAAATACGGCTTCCCAAGAAAAAAACTAATTTTGCTTGATTATGAAATCGATTTGTCTCAAGACTTCGTCTTTTCTGAAATTTTTGTCATCACCTGCCCAATCAGTAAATTTTAGCTGAAAAGGTACTTATTTAGTTTATCTAAAGCATGCTTGCAAGTTGATATCAGCTGGATCTGTAAAATCGTCAAATTAAAATTTACCTCGTAAAAATGCTGGGCTTTTACTATCAAACGACAATTTTTAGAGTTATCTTATTTTTCATGACTTCTGCTTTCTTTTGCCTGAGTTCTCTCTAAATAGCAGTGTCTGTGATTTCTCTGCGGTTTGTGCTTAAAAAACAAGGCTGGACTAAAAATTTTAAAAATGAACCAAAATGAGTACAGTCATAAATTTAGTTCCATTCTATATCGCAGTTGAGGTCGATACAAAAATGTGTTTATTTGGCTCAATTTTCATCACGATAAAAAGAAGGATATAGGTTAGCATAAATTATGCGATAGGCAGGTTGAGAGCGACATTTAGTAATGCGAAAAAATCGTTTTATTTTAAGTCTGAAATTTTTGACTTTGTGAGGAATAAGAAAAATTCAAAGAAAACCAAAAGTACTCCATGCGAAAAAATTTATAAAAAATGTTTTAAAATCGCTAATTTCTGAGGTATTTTTACTAATAACTTATTTTCTTCGTGAAATACGTTGCGATCCCGTATCTGATTGAAAGGATATAGCTTACAAGTGGTTTTAATGGTCTGCATGGATGTCCGATAATCCATAATAAACATAGTGAAGTTTTAAATATCGATTTAAGATAAGTTTTTGGCTACTATCTAAACGAGTTTATCTAATCCCCGAGTAATTGAGCTCCAAGACTCCGATTATTAATAGATTTAGTATTCTGAGTATTTGTCAAAACTAAAAACTCATAAAAACGAATTCGAATAGAAACGAAAACTAACTCAAAAACCAAAATCGCTCTTTTGCTTGATTTCAATTATATTTCCTACCATTATGTTGACATATTTTAACATCAAACTTTAGGTGAAAAGCTATTCGAACAATGTAACGAAGCCCCTAGCGAGAGCCAGAATAAAAACTTCCTCTCTCTTTACGGGTGAAGTGAGAACGATGAAGTCGACTGTAAATTTGAAGAATTTGAAGCCAACGTCAACCATGACAATTTCATATCTCACAATGACAAAACGACAAAAATACTGACCCACTGCACGAATGAAGAGTTCTTAAGGTACCTCGATGAGAAGTTCAAGTCCGAGATCAATTTGCTCACCGACGACAATAAGATCTCGTTCGTCTCTAAAACTTTGGATGCACCAAAATGAAGCGAGCTTTCACCGAGTGGAGTTAAGCTCGACTACCGAGGCCACAAACACATGTTTTCCAAAGGCAAGTTCGCTGAAAGAAGAGACGTGCTGTATAAAAACTTCATCCGCGCAGTAAGGAGGTACTTATGGGAGATGTTCGAAAAAGACTTCGATATTTCACAAATGCAACAAAACAGGCCTTCCGCTGTCTTTCAACAATACGTGAACGAGTTTTATCAAAAGTACTTAAAGCAGCACGTTGATCAGAGCATCGCAGAGTCGAAGAGCAAGCAAGAGTATATTTGCGTGCTTTTGGGTGTCGTGTTGACTAAAAATTACTCTTTCCCGAATAAAACGGAGAAATTGAGAAGACTAATGCAGACGTTTCACTCAGCATACCAAAAGTTCTCGATTCAGATATATGAGAAGTTCTTTAGCATCGAGTACGTTTCTGAGCTATTTGAAGGTCTAAAGCATGCAGGAGTTATTGATAGAATGATCGAGGCGTACCCAAAGCTTTCAGAGTCTCGAGACTCTTATCAAAGAATTCTAGAAAGCATCATCGAGTTCAAAACTACAAAGACGCTGCTGAAGTAGATTACTAATAAATGCTCGTGCGAGCACAAAATTACTTGATTTCAGTAAAAGTTTAAAATAGCAGAGTTTTCGGGATTTTTTACAATTTTGAAATTTTATTTTTGGCAGTTGCACCAATTTAAAACATACTAAAGAGCAAGTTCAATTGGTAAAACACACTGTGCTGCTGGTGAAACAAAAATTTTATTTGAGGAATTAAAAAAAGATGGATTAGGATAAGCAGAATTTTGGTTGAAAATAATATTTTTGGATGTATTTATTGTTATTTTGGTGCTTTTTATTTGGAATTAGAAAATTGACTTTAGAGTTATATTGGTAACAAAATATTTTTGTTGTAAAATTCATAAGTATTTATGAGAGTGCGAGTTATATGCTGAGTTTAATGTTTGATATTAAATTTTAAATAATTTTTTAATGAAGTTTTTGATATGATAAAACGAAAAATCTTTAAAAGGATTCAAATAAAAAATTAAAATTAAATATTTAATCAGAGCTTTTTTAATACTCTAAACTATCTCAATTATCAATAAAACGTATACTAAAAAAGTTGAAATATTACAATAGTCTTAA